>SKCR01000943.1:0-28398 GCA_019454045.1 Zanthoxylum bungeanum
TACGATGGAGGAAATTTTTACAGTACTATCTTGGGCGAACCTGAACATACACCAGAAACCGATTGGACTGTTTAACACAGATGGATTTTATGATTTTCTTTGTGTGTTTCTTGATGATGTCCGGAGAAATGGGTTCATATCAAGACCTGTAAAAGAAATCATCTTCACTGCCAGAAATGTCAATGATTTAATTGACCAAATTTTAGCTTTTGAACCACAAATTGACCCTATCCTTTCCAAGATAATCTGGTCCGATAATGATCGTGGTAAGAAGCGTCGGATAAATCTAGATCTTAACCTTTAATTTTCTTTTTAGATGTAGAATTTCAGCTAATCAGGTATTGTTTCTAAACTCTTCTTCTACTTTTTAAGACATTGAGGACAATGTCTCATTTAGGTATGGGGGAGGGGAATAGTTGACTATTATCTTGTTTTTATTTTTCAATTTTTAGTCAAAAATTTTAAAAATTCAAAACAAAAATTTTTAGAAAAAAATTTAAAAAAAATTTGTGTTTTTGTGTTTTTAACTTGACTAATCAGGTGAAATTGTTGTGAGATAGCTGTGTAAGGAATTTCCACTCCTGAGACGTATCTCATCATATTTCGTAACAAGTTAATTTTTGTTTATTTCCTTTTAAATTATTTAATTTTTGAATTCTCCATAATACTGATTAAATTGGATCTTCGTACGCTCAGTTGACAGGTATAATCAATATACATGGTAACATACGACCATGAGTTGTAAGTGAAAAGTTTGTAATATTCAGTGCTCTAGTTTAATTGGAGGAATCATCTAAAAAAACAATGGAAAAAAAAACACATCTGAGATCCGAGTAATTAAGTCCGTAGAGGTGTTTTAACACCTAGTGCCCTAAAGCCAACTGGCTTGGGAGTCACTGGCCCAAAGCTCACTACATGGATTAAAGATGTTGTAAAAAAAAGATATCTGAAATATGAGTAATTAAGTCTGTAAGGGTGTCTTAACACCTAGTACCTTAAAGCCAACTGACTTGGGAGTCACTGGCTTAAAGCTCGCTACATGGATTGAAGATGTTGTAAAAAAAAGATATCTGAAATCCGAGTAATTAAGTCTGTAAGGGTGTTTTAACACCTAGTGCCCTAAAGCCAACTGGTTTGGGAGTCACTGGCCCAAAGCTCGCTACATGGATTGAAGATGTTATAAAAAAAAAAATAAAAAAAATAAAAATCCATTGCCAAAAAAAGGTGTGAATTCTGATATAACTTTAGGACAAAAATATTACTCTCTTTTCAACTATACTTATGAATATTGTGGGCACAATGAGCTGATTAATACCTTGTTGGTTGTGTATATGGAGAATGGTAAAAATAATCGGAAAATTTACTTATTTGGTAATTTAGAAAGAAAGAAAACAACTACTAACTTGGATAAGAAGTTTCACTTGTTCAGTCACTAACTTGTTTATTCTTTTTTCTCTTGTTTTTTGCTTTTGTGTGCATTAGATTGAAGTTTGTGGGTATCGTTGATGTAAGCCCTCACGAGACTACAACTTGTCCACTAGGGACACCTAGGGGTTTAAAGGCTTGTTGCATACGCTAAATGCAACTGTGATCCCTACGAAAGTGGCTTAGTTTAATTTTAATTATTCATTATATTATATTTTATTATTTTGCTCGAGGAATAGCAAAATTTTAGGTTTGGGGTGTGATGAGCGGAAAATATATCAATATTTACCTCCCATTTTACTTAATTTTTTGTATAATTTCTCGAGTTTTATGAACGTTTTGATGTGTTTTAGTTTATTTTATAGATAAAATAAAATCAGGACTTAATTGAATCAATCAGGACGAAATGTGGAACAAATAAAGGCAAAAATTGGACTTTACATTTGGATTTTGGAGGTTGGAAACTTGAAATGACATTCTAACGAAGTACAATTTCAGAAATTTTAGTTTTGCGCAAATTTTGTATTTTGGCCATAACTTTCTACTCCGATAACGAATTGAGGTGATTCAAGTTCCAGATTAAAGAGGACTCAAAGATATACAACGTTGACGTTCATAATCTTTTCGAATTCTGAAGTTTTCATGACCGAAATTGATAAAATATCCGTAAGTGTGTTATGTGTAATTATTAAAGTCATTTTCAAAAAAATAAATAAATACAAAAAAATAAAAAAAAATGTAAATTGTCAAACTGTCATGCATGTTTGGTGGAGGATTTTGTGTCATGTTTGATTCCATGTTTGGTGTCATGTTTGGTGGAGCAATTGGTGGAAGCCTTTAGATTTGCCTATAAATACCAAGCTAAACTTTGTAAATTTTTCATGCTTTCTTTGAAGGAATTTCTCCATGAAAAAATAAAGGAAAGTGTCTTGTATATTTATTTAAGTTTTCTTGTATTTTATTTTTATTTAATTAATAAAATTTTGTTTGTTTTCATTTACAGCATGAGCAGGTAATCTCATTCTGCTGGGGTGACAATGTAATACTTTTAATATAATAAATTAGATTATTCTCCCTTATTTTAATTAAAATTTGGATTAATTAGTTACCGCCTATATGGCTGGTTTAGGTGACAACCTTATTTACCACTTATATGGTCGGTTTTACATTCCAGGCGTAGTTTCCGCCTATATGGTCGGTTTAGGTAATAACCTTGTTACCACCTATATGGTCGGTTGGACTAATTGAGACAAAAGGAATTTTCGCCTTTATGGTCTGGTTAAATATAATTAATTAATCGGTAAACATTGACAATAAGGGAGATTTCTAATTTTGAAATATTAAAAGTGGATCATTTAACCCCCAGCATTTTCTTTCATTATTGTAATTTTACTTTTATTTATTTTCAAGTTATTTTTTATGATGTTTTGTTTAATTAAGTTTTTAGTAATCCTAGGTATGTGTCGTAGCTAAATACATAATCTAGGGGTGTAATGAATTCAAATATCACCGGTTTATAAAGTTGGTTATTTTATGTCTTGGGTAATATAAAGGTTTATTTATTGAGTCTTAATCTTAATGCTTCTTGTTAACTGGTCATTAATAAGATTGATCTGGTAAACTTAAAATAAACTTGACGAAGGAATTTTACGTTTTAGCCTTAGACTCATAGCTCACGATCTCACCTCGGGGCATGGTGACCCTTAAGTAGATTTCCTTATAGGATATAGATATACCTGTCGGATAGGGGTAGCCACAATTGGAATTTATTCTGAATGAATTCAGGTAACTTGGTTAACATAGACATATGATTAATTGAGTTATTTGAGTGTTTGCATCTGACCATCGACAGAGGCTTTTGTATATTTCGTGTTCCAGGTTAATAAACCGATATATTACAAAAAAAATGAGATAACCACTTCATGTTTAAAAGATATTGGAAGGATTCACAACCCTAGATAATTTTATAATATTGAATTTTCCTTTAATTTACTTTCGCACTGTTTTATTTACTTGTTTTAGCAAAAATCATCATCCAATCAACAAACCAATCTATTAGGTACTTGTAAATATTTAACGTCATAAATTGATAGCTAAGGTATTATGTCCTCGTGGGATCGATACATTTTATACTACTTGAGCGATACGTGCGCTTGCGTTACGTGAGTGATTTCACCGATCAATTTCCATAATTCATATGCATTTGTAAATTTGAGAATCCTATCAATTATGCTTTTATCCAATACTTCATATAAAACTTTAAGTGCATTAGAATTTACCGAAGTTTTTCACCCTCCCGTGATCTATTTATATCCACCAATATCATAAGCGAGCAAAAATATGAGCATCATTCTTTTCTAAAGGCCATGATCGATTCTCGAACTATTAAGTCTTTGTTATAAAATGACAGTCTATCGGTGAATGCTCATTCGACGAAGTATGTTGTGTAACTTGTAGAGGCCATGATCGATTCTCGGACGATTAAGTCTTTGTTGAGAAAACATCGCTCTGATTCCAATTGAAATTACCTACAAGTACACAAACGACATCAACCTATATACCCAAAAGGAGGGTGAATTGGGTAATGCCCTAATATTGTGGAATAAAAAATCTTTTCAATTTTACGCTACTAAGTTAGTATTTTTCCCAATTTAGCTTAGGTCAATTTTCTCAATCACAAAATATTCTCAAATGCAAGTTAATAAATAATATGCAAATATAAAATAAACTTGCGATAATTAAAAGAGTAAGAGTTAGAGAAATTGACATCGATAATTTATAGTGGTTCGGCCAACAATGCCTACGTCCACTTGTCCATAGGTTCACCTCAAACCTTTACACCAGGAGTTTTGTCACATAGGGCTCACTCTTTAAACCTTTATAATGAGTTTTGTCTTTAGGCTCACTTACAAACCTTTACAATAATCATCTTTTTGAGTATACCCACTCAACAAGGGATTTCCCAATCAAATGTTTGAGATATGAAGATTTACAACCCGACTTGGACACTCACAAAAGACATGAAGATTAAAGTGTGAGTTTCTAACCCAAGTAAACTAAGCTCACTAAATGTGTATGAATGTGAGGTGTGTGAGCTTTGATTATGATGAAAGTGTATGATCAGAAAAATTTAGGTTACTCTCAATGTTTTTGCCATAGAGAAAAAGTAGGAAGGTGTAAGAAAAATAACAAAAACGAATTTGGGGCTCAATATATAGTGAAGGTGAAAAACTGCCTCAGCTCTATGTTTGAGATCGATATGCCGGTCTACAGGGGTCGGTATGTCGGTCCTGTAAATTCAAACGGCTATATAACCGTTGAAGGTTAAAGCGCACATATCAGATTACTTACCGGTATGGAGACCGATATGTCGGCTAGCTTACCGATATGGGGATCGATATGATCCGTCTCGGTTCCAGTAACTATGCAAACTCCAAGCTAACTGGTATGGTAGACAAGTATGGAGTAGTCCGGTTTCTGAGAGCATGCAAATCTACCCAGAACAGAGCATGGTCGCTGGTATGCTGTTGTGGGGGACCATTATGCCTGTCTCAGTGCAGAAAACACAGAATTTGAATATTAAAACTATTTTGCACATTACCCTAATGCATCTAAATGAATGTGCATGAGTCCTATGAGCTTAGATTACTTAAATCATTAACTCACTTATAATGAGAGCTCTAAGTTATAAGACTACACTTGATATCTTCATTAGACATTTAAGTCTTCACATCCATTTGCTTTTTACAACCAATTGCTTCGACATCTTTTTGTAATGTCCGTCAATGCGCGTCGAAGTCTTACATGTTGCATTATTAAAATCCATCATAGAGTGATATGGCGCTAACAGAAATCACTCTATTCTATTGGTATATTAGCCAAAGCCCTCAAGAGGATTAATGGAAATTCCTGGGAAAAATGCATTTACAGACAAAAATGGCTTTGGAGATCATATATAATGATTTGCTTTGAAATGGGGAAAAATTATTTTAAAAAATAAGGCTAAAATAAATGCGGTGAATGTGAATCGAACACGTGTCTTTCAGAACTTTAATCCGACGCTCTCCCTAATGAGCTATCCGTTAATTTTATATTTCTAATTATATTATCCATTGATTTTAAGCATTTTTGTTTACTTCTTTTTTACCCTCGTACTTCATTTTTCGGGGGAGCATTAAACAATTTGATTCACGAGAACCCATGAAAAATTGTTTTACTAGAAAAAATTTTACCCATCAAGTTATATTTCAGGAAAAACTAAAAAAAAAAAAAAAGGCTTATAAAGATTGTATAACATTTTACCCATCAAGTGAATCTACCATTGCAGAATCGATGTCACTTTGGAGGGATCATGTAATGTATTTAAAAGTGTTGAACATTCTCAATTAGTTGGAGGTCTTTTAACTGCTCATATTAAGAATAAAATCATGACGGATTAGAATTTCAGAATTGGATGACTCTAAACCGTCAAAAAAAAAAAAAAATCTGATTAATTGGACTGAGCGGCCACAATAAGACTCATCAAACCTTAAAGATTCAGAAACATATTAAAAAAACAAATAAACTCCCTGATTCACTTTCCAGGAACAAAGTTTGTGGCATAAGCCCAGGCATTGTTGTGAACAGGGTCAGCAAGATGATCGGCCAATAAGTTCTCCAATGGCCCCTTCCCTGTAACCTGAACAAAGAAACCAAACACAGAGAACATAGCCAATCTTCCATTCTTGATTTCCTTCACCTTAAGCTTCAGGATCATCAGCCAAACCAAGAGGATCAAAGCTGCCACAGGATACAGATGAGCTCATATAGCTAAAATACTCGACTCCATTAGAGGAGCTCAGGGAATACACAGCCAAGGGCTCTAAGCATTGCCCACTTGGCATGGCTAACTTCAAGCTCACGGTTCTTGGCAAAGGTTTCTGGGTCATCTCAGAGGCCAGCAGTGTCCCAGCCGTAGTCTCCGGGGAATTCTCCGGTCATGTACGATAGGGAACAACAAGGACTTCACAGCTCATAGTTGAGATTGGTTAACTTAGATCAACTTAGGACTTCAACATTCTGTGGAATTTTTCTATGAAAACAACAAAAGATAAAAAAAAAGAAAAAGAAAAGTAGGTCTTGTGATCTAATCCCTCTCAGCATGATTATATTAGGTTCTAGTCAGTGGCAAAGCTAGGATTCCATATTACACCTGACTTAAACTTATAAGGTGTGGATAAAAGAAATCATTTATTAGCATGGCTTCTATTTCTAATAGAAATCTCAGGATGCATTTACAATATTTCTCATTCTAGAAAAGAAATTAGTGTCTCAACTGGCTACATCAATCATGCTATAGAGCCTATCGACAGAACTAAATCCCAAATTGTTGCAGCTGCTCGCAATCATGTGCGAGTGATATTAGCGACTGACTGACTGTCAAGATGGTGAGTCGCTGGCTTTTCGGAAATAGTTGTGGACTGTGGGGAACTCTCACCACCATCGCAAACTTACATTCTGCATCAAAAATGTTTCTTCCTCAGATATGAAAACAAGTATGGTCCAATCCATCTGAGTAATGCATGTTTATATGGGACTTGCTCTTGACACCTGCAAATTAGAGCAATGTTATTTTGTAGAATATGCCCATGAAATAATCAAGAGAGTCCAATAACATGTAATGATAACAGCGCCTGATAGTAGAATTATAGCGCTTTTGGTGTTTAAGAATCAAGAGAATCAACAAGAAATAATCAAGATGAGATTATTGAAGCAAAACATCACGTGAGATAGAAATTTGAATAGAATGAGAGGTAGATAAGCTGTGATATCTCCTACTGCAGTTACTTGAATTCAGGATCTTAAGAACTGAACAAATTGGTTTAGTTCACAGACTGCGTATTAATTTGGCTCAAGTTACATTTGCATAAACCTTATATGGTCAGTCAGTTTGCTTATTGACCTCAGATTTTTTGACCTTATCAGTACCAAGACAATATTTTTTTATACATTACATACTAAAAAAGCGGTACAAACCTCAGTAACTCCGACTCCGAGATTAGGCTGTATGAAGGACGATCAAACATCATATATAACATATTGTTGGTGCCCCAATTACTCACTTCTAAGTTTGTTCCAAAACATTTCTTAATCAGAAAATCTGAAATACGGTTTATGAACTTTGATTGGAGTCTGAATCAACTATTATTTTACAAACCTGGTTCTTTAAACTGGTAGACACAGCCCACTGCTGAGGACGATGCATTCCTGCAGACTCGGAATGAATAAAAGCTATCACTCTCGACTGTTCTTGTCTATTAACAGCAACTGGTGGTGGCAATTCTCTCATAACCCACAACAAAAACACTGAGGGCACTGTGGAACCTGTTGAATAGCCTCTAGATGTTATTACCAAGAAATATACAGGCATCAAACTCCTTTATATTCCATGAATGTCATAGGCGTTTAATTCCTCTATTTAGTAATGTCAATAATAGTTAAAAGAGAAATGCAGCCAACAATAGTAAATTTTCCTTAGCAGTAGTATACTATTTAGTACCATTAACATAACCGCAAAATTTTGACAAATACAAAAGGTGAATAACTTCCAAGGAATCCATTAAACCTCATAAATAAGTAGAGAAAACACTGTTGTTCACAAAAACAGCAAAGTTTACTACAAATAATCTTTAAACTTTACAGTCAAAATCTTCAAGTAAAGTGCATCGATTAAATCAGTTTATTATGGTGAAAGTTAAATATGGAGATAAACATTAGACAAAACCAGAAGCCCTAAAGTCTTGATGCCAGTAGCCCTCCTACTCCCATAGTAGTTAAAACAACTTATAAAACAATTTCCAACCCACTCGCAAGCTATACAGTTATTTTGTGTTAGGATTTTGTACTGTAGTACGCTGTTAGCATTAACTTTTGCAAGGAACCAACCCATAGTTTAGTTTAGAATGAACTGTATTATTTATTCTTTATGATACTAAATTGTATTGGAGTACATCCAGTAGGAGATTAGTTGGCAGCGAAAATATATTCCTTGCACTTCTATAGACATTAGAGAGGAGAAGTAAAAGATCCTTTCAGCTTGGGATAGTGCTGGGAATCACCTATGAAGTAGTACAAAATCAGCAGAATTAGCACTTTCACTCCACTCATTTCCTTGAGATTCCAGTGATAAGAAAGCTGCCAAGAACAGAATGATAATTGATGTTTGATAGGAAGAACACATGCTAAAAAAGATACATTTTAACTTCATTAGCCATGTTAACCACTTACAGGAATATCTGTTAGAATAGCTACCATAGCACTTGATGAGAAACATATAACAGAGACAGCAGCTAAACCAGCAACCTGCATAAGTGACAAATTTTCCATGCTTAAATCAGATAAACCACAAAAGATGTCATTTAAATTTAAGCCGGAAGAGGTGCACCAACATTTTAAGCCATTCGATGAACTACACGGGAAAATAGAAGGTACAACATGAAACAGAGAAACAACAATGAAACCAGTAAAAGAAAAGGAATAATAATAAAAGTTCACGAGTACCTTCCACATCTCTAAAGAAGCTCTCACAGACCTTACTTTTCTCATTTTAAGAAATAGCAGGAGACCTAAATAAACAATTAACAGAAAATAGCAATAATAAATTTTAGTGACACGCCCTTCGGATTTTGCAATAGTAACACTGATGATTTAATCAGAATATTTTATAAAATAGCTCATATTAAATTTTAAAATTTAAGTTTATAGATAACTTGAAATGACACCAGAAATTTTACAATTTCAAAACTTTCCCACAAAAACTTAAATTAGCAGGTGCATGTACATCGACTGAACTTTAACCAATATATGATGTTGAATCATGCACATCTGCAGAAACATATGCATACCAGATCCAGAGGTTCTATGAATTCGAAGACATTGGAAAAAAATTATCTAGAAATGGATAAAAGGTCTGCATAAAAAGAATCTCATTTGCATCCATGCTAATAAAGAACGATGCAATGCCTTAATCTACACTACATAAAGATGGCTACATGACCACATTTTTGCCATTCAGTGATGCTTAGGTCTAGTTTTTAGTTGGGTCCATGTCAATCATGTCATCACACAGCCTCAGCAAGCAAGTTTCTGCGCATGCGACCTGCCTGCAACTGTTTTAACCATCAATTTGCAGCTACACCTTGTTTCCCAGCAATACTATATTTTACTTCAGATACTTCAAATTATTCTTCCCAAAACAGTAGCCATTAGATGATACAATAACACCTTTGTAATTCTGGGAAGTAAAATATCAAATATGTTCACGGCATATCCTCTGCATTAGCAGAAAATTTGAAAATCAAAGAATTCCAAAAACTAATATGCATACACAACATCTAAATGACCAAAATGCCAGCTCACCGTAACAACCCAAAGCTCCTCCCAATAGAAGAATGGCTGCTGCGAAAAAATCTACATAAACCTGCTCAATGATTGCAACAATTAACCACAACTTTAGAACTCATATCAACATTATAAGACATTGAAAATCATTTATATATCTCTAGGCATATTTTTTAATATTGCATAAAATATTATTGAAGAAATAAAGAGAACAGGAAATATCTGTTACTGATAAAAAAATAAAAATATTCGGTATTTCTTGTTCACTTTGTAATCCCATTCTGTTATTGATATAATAAAAGTCTCATTTTTTATCCAGAAAAAATATAGATGTTGCATCTTAAAATAATCTACCAAACATGATGAACCGGAAGCAACATATTGCATACCTGAGCAACTATCGAAGAATCAATAGGATTTTTCCCCGCACCAATCCAGATCATTATTGCAAATGACATCATCAGGATGAAGACCAAAAAAGCAACCTACCAAGAAAAAATCATATGATGTACAAAAAAAAAAAAATACTCCACAATAAGCACCCAAAAAAAGAGAGAAAATATCAGCAGAATACTTATGTTTCTCATACCACAAAAACAATTTTTTGTCGGCTGCCAACATGAATGCCTTGGAATGGGCAACATTTCCGTCGACTATCAATGTTTGATGCCCCCGATTTACTTTTCAAATTGTCCAATAAAGCCTCTTGGGTGCTATTTTCTTCATCATCATCCTCTTCATCATTCGCTTGATGGCAAAGGTCGACCCTATAGAATCATTGCCCATGGAAGCATATACATCTTTCTAAATTACATTGTATCATACAGAATTTAATATCTCAATAAGCATACTTTAGGAGGAACCCCACATAGATTTTGTAGATTGTATCAATATAATTCATATTTTCAAGGTATCATTAACCTTTCTCCTACATGTGATTTAAAGATTCAGATTGTTGATAGGATTTAATTGCTATTTCATGGTACAAATGAATACTTGTTTGCGCAATTTTTTATGCGTGAAGAAAGAATAGCGTGTAAGGTTCAAACCTCCTGAGACAAAGTCCCAGCAAGGGGTGTTTGATTAAGTGAATAAGCCTCTAAGGGGCACAAGCGCACAAATTACAGTCCTAAAGGTTATAAAAGCTAAAAGATAAAAAATATGATCGTTTGAGTCTTCATTTGATGATGCTCTTCTCTCTTGGTGTAGGTGAGCTTTTGTAGTGAAGCTTGTCAACCGTTTTGGGCAATTCCAGTATCTCCCTGCAGTTGCTGGATCATGCCTGTAACCGTTGAGCTGCGTGTCTCAACTGCTTGGTTGTGGAGGGAAAACCGTCCAACTGCTGCGATCGTGGAAGCAACTGTATCACGCATTTTCGTCCTATCCGCTAATTCGGTCGTCCCAAGCTCTTCGTCGCTCTTCGCTCCATTCTCCTTCCTCCCTTCGTTCTTTCCTTCGTCCTAGGGCGATCTCGTTCCAGGGTGACATCATTTTCTCTGTCAACAATTATCCCCCAAATTTACCTTGATCGAACCGGAAGTGAAGATCGAGGTGAATTTTTCGGTCTTCCATCGACGAAAAGGCGCATAGATTGGAATGATAGAAACTTGTATGGTCATTCCTCTTCGCCCTCGACCAGCCCATCATTCGGCCAATCCCTCAGTCCAGAGAATCTATGGAATCGGGTTCGCAGCACTCTCCGCGTTGAGAAGCTGAGGCCAGCCATTGTCAACGAGCGTAACCCATCCGCAACCGGGAGGTGCAGTACCTTCTACAAAGAGGAACCTGGACAATTGTCGCTAATGGACGCAGCCATCCAACATTACATTTCATTTTACATTACACCTCGCCGTGCGGATCAGTGAATCCTTTTACATTCCATTTTACACCTTACTAAAAGGAAGTGTTGAAATTCATGGGCCTAACTCAACCCAAAAGCCAGCTTGAGAATTGAGGGTTGCACAATGTTTATATTTTGAGTTTAATTATTTATCTCAGCCGATGTGGGATATTTTCCTCAACACTCCCCCTCACGTGCAAACCGGTCTTTTGCCTGGTTCATGTCACGTGGACAGATAGTGTGGGCCCACCCGTGCATGAGTGTGGCTCTGATACCATGTTGAAATTCATGGGCCTAACTCAACCCAAAAGCCAGCTTGAGAATTGAGGGTTGCACAATGTTTATATTTTGAGTTTAATTATTTATCTCAGCCGATGTGGGATATTTTCCTCAACAGGAAGCTTCCATTTCTGAAGGTCTATGTTGCATGCAGATCTTTCCTTTTTCCTGACTCTGTTCTGCTTCTCCCGATCTCTTCTTTTTCATCTTAGGGAGTCCGCTTGGTTACGGAGGGCCAAGCTTCGATGTTTTGAGTAAGGTCGGCCCTTAAATGGGCGGTTGGGAGACCTTGCAAGTTACTTCTTCAACTTCCTCTTTTTATACACTCCCAAGCCATGATACTGTTCTCACGTGAAGGGCTTTTCCATGTGTTACTTGCCAGATTGGGGGCTCCCTGCCCTAGGTCTGGTTTTTTGCCGAAAGTAAGCCTGCGGCCTGATGGTATTGTCACATCAACTCTGCTTTTCTTATGTCACGCGCATCAATAGTGGTGATAGCCTGGACGATGTTTCCTGGGGGACGCTTATGCTTACACATGTACTTGGCCGATCTAATGAAGGCCGATGTTAAAATGCCGAGGTTTGGTCGATCTATCGAAGGCCGATATTGGGGCTCGGCCAATTCAGTGGCCGATGCTGAGTGTGTGATGGGCCCGAGGGAGAAGTGCTTGCCCTGCAGTTGGTTGGGCCGCCTTTTACAGTCTTATGCGAACCCATCATAAATGCGTGACTCTTCCCAACGATAGATTGTTCTTCAGCCGATATATACAGATTCATTGGCCGACCTGGCACAGGGGGTACCATCACCAGCGGCTGTGACAAATATTTCTTTAGGCTGTCAAAAGCCTTTTGATGTTCTTCGGTCCAGACGAATTCGTCCTTGTCCTTTAGCTTCAACAGGGAGAACACTTTTGTTTTCCCTAGGACTCTAGTTCCTTGCTGACGTAAGTGATGCGTCTATCATGCTCGCTCCCCAGATTTACCTCGTCCAATGCATCTTGTCCTCTTGAGATATTTGTCTTTCGTCGTCCATTCAGAGCGTATTTTTCTTCTTCCATTGATTCACCTCCTTCTATCAAGCAGTCAACTCCACATAGTTCTCTTATCTTGTCCTCCGTCTGATGCGCCAGCAGTTTGCCTCTTAAGGCCGAAATCGCGGCCTGTGCTTCGGCCTCATTTCTTCGCTCTGCTACATAAGCCATTAAATTGGCCTTAGAGGCCGCAAGGGCGGCTTGCTCCTTATTCTGCTTGTTCTTCATTTAAATTGTTGTGCGTTGGCTCTCCAAAAACCACTGTGGTTGGTCTCGTCTGTGCGAACAAATCATCCAGCAGTCCTGCGGGGTACGGCTCGTCATTTTGAGCCACAATGGTCGGGCTTTCCCCTTCATTCAGAACTTTGGTCGGCCCATAATTCCCTTCGTACATGAAGTACTCGGCCGAATTTGTCTCTGCAGCGAAAGGCTTGTTGTCGGCATGCAATATCTCCACCTCGTCCCCCTGGTTCCAGAAAACTAGGCATTGATGAAGCGATGAAGGGATGCATCGGTTGCCGTGTATCCAGTCTCGTCCTAGGAGCATATTGTATGTTGTCGGCCCATCTATGACGAAAAATACTATTGTTTTCGTAATACTTCCCACTTGCAAGTCCAACGGAATAACCCCTTTGGCCGTCGTTGCCCCTCCATTAAAGCTGGTAAGAACCACTTCCGTAGGGAGGAGGTCTTCTTCTGACTTTGCCAAACGTCCTAGCATCCTAACTGGTATTGCATTAATGGCCGCCCCATTATCAATCAACACTTTGGTGATAGGTATCCCATTAGCCTTTGCTTTTACGTACAGCGGCCGCAGATGCTTTGTCATTTGTGGTGGTGGCTTTGGGAATATCACCTTCCCTAACAGACCTATCTCCATTGCTTGATCGCCCTCATTGTTAGCTTGAGGCGGTTTTTCTTCCATGTCTCATCCAGATGGTAGCAATGTGGCTGGTGCACCTTGAGAGACGTTATTGACGGCCAATCTCCGTTTTTCGACTCTGGTGATGGTCCGTTTTATCTTAGGTGTCCCATACAAAACGAGGAATGGATATCGTCCCAAATCTTCTCCCAATGTCCCGACTGCAGGATTGTCGGCCTCATACAATTCTTTGAGAAGCCGATTTTGTGAAATTCCTCTTTTTCCTTGCTTCGGTTTTGATGTCTATTTCTTCTTCTATGTCGGTCATTTCCTCATCCGAAGCCTCCCTATCTGTTATCGAGAGCGCTGAAAATTCGGTCTTGTTGCCCTCATAGACGTCTTCGCTTGTTCCAGCTTCCCCGCTGTTATCCCCCTTGAATTTTACGGCATACTGCCGAACTGAATGACAATAGGAGGTTCTTCGTCGTCTGTTTCGTCCCGCTTTCGCCTGTCGAACTTAGTGCGTTCATCGCCGCTCGTCACTGCTCTTTTTTTGCTGTCACTCCTTTTTTTGTTTGCTTCTGATTTCTCCATGATGCGAAGGCTACGACCCGTGGTGGCCCTTGCTTCGCTTTGTTGGTGCATCATACGGCCATAGTTTCTTTGATGTCGCCTTAACTGCGTCCTCGTCATTTCGTCCACGTGGGGGTAGTTCCTGCCTGGACGCTGTCCTGACAGTGGCCTTCGGTATGAATGCCATATATTGGGCCGATGAATTTTCGGCCTAAACGTTCTTACATTTTAGACAAAATTTGAATTCTCCCCATAGAATCTTGGGGCGAAGGTCCGTGGCTGCCATGCTGCTGACTCTTTCTTTACGGGCCTTTCACAAGTCTCTTCTAACTCCCTCATCCATTCTATATTGTTTTTGCATCGAATACAAACATTTTTCCGTTCTCCATGCTCTGAAGGTGCCTTAATCCTTTCCAGAGCGCTTGGACGATGATGGTGCTGTCCTTCGTCTAGAACTAATTTGACCTTCGGCAGATTCATCTTGGCAAGGTCTGGGTTGATCATGTTCAATTCCATCGATTTTGGAAAAGGGTTGTGATCCACTGCCATCTTTTTCTCGAACGTAATTCGTCCAGATTCTATGGCATCCTGTTCGACAACATCCTGCGTGAATTCACCACGGTTCTAAAACGCGCTAGGCGCTAGTCGGGCGGCGACCCAGCGCCTAGCGCCTAGGGCGCCTACGCGGGGCCTAGGCGGGGCCTAGGAAACTAATCGGAAATAGAGAATTTTCATAATTAGGTTTAAGATTTGGAGTGATTTTGACAAATTAATCATAGGAAAATGTTGTTTGAGCAATGGGTAAGATTTATAGAGGGTCAATTTCATGAGAAACTAACAAAAATTGAAGAAATTATGGTTTTTTAAAATTAGGGTTTATGCATCAAATTGGGGATTTTTAAAATTGATGAGTTAGAGAGTTTGTTTTGTAAAATTAAGGTTAGGGATAAGATTAGGGTGTAAAATCCGACCGAAAAACATCATCAATTTTGAATTCTGAGTCGGTCAACGGCGGTTGACCGCCGGTCAACGGCGGTCAACGGCCGTTGACCACCGAATTTCGCGGCCAAAATTTGCCGGAATGGGCAGAAAATGCCGCCCATTCCGGCGAACGCCTGGCCCCAACGATTTGGGGCCAGGCGCGGCGGCCATAGGCCGCCGAGCCTATACGCGCCGCCTAGGCGCGCCTAGGCGGCGCGTTTTAGAACAGTGGAATTCACCGAACAACGCGCGTACCGCGTTAGGGCTGAGCTCCCTCATAGGTTCGTATCAACTAGCGTCTGCCAGACCCTCGAAATGACCGACTTCGGCTGGAACGTGGGGCTGGTTGGTTTGCTCCAGTCCTCCTTCCTCCGCACTCGAGCCAGTTTGAGCGTTTCTTTTCGGAGGCATCTCCACTCTTTACACCAATCCTCCCACTGTGGTAGCCAAAAACTGTTTGCATAATTTTTTATGCGTGAAGAAAGAAGAGCGTGTAAGGTTCAAACCTCCTGAGACAAAGTCCCAACAAGGGGTGTTTGATTAAGTGAATAAGCCTCCAAGGGGCACAAGCGCACAAATTACAGTCCTAAAGGTTATAAAAGCTAAAAGATAAAAAATATGCTCGTTTGAGTCTTCATTTGATGATGCTCTTCTCTCTTGGTGTAGGTGAGCTTTTGTAGTGAAGCTTGTCAACCGTTTTGGGCAATTCTAGTATCTCCCTGCAGTTGCTGGATCGTGCCTGTAACCGTTGAGCTGCGTGTCTCAACTGCTTGGTTGTGGAGGGAAAACCTTCCAACTGCTACGATCTTGGAAGCAACTGTATCACACATTTTCGTCCTATCCGCTAATTCGGTCGTCCCAAGCTCTTCGTCGCTCTTCGCTCCATTGTCCTTCCTCCCTTCGTTCTTTCCTTCGTCCTAGGGCGATCTCGTTCCAGGGTGACATCATTTTCTCTGTCAACAATTCCGTATAGGAAATATCAATTAATTCTTTTTTAAAAAAAATATAGTGCTCTCTGTTGGACAATTATGACCCATAGCATCACTATTTGCAAAAGACATTGTGTTTTTGTACAAATTAACTATGTGACAAAGGAAATTGCTATTTTATCATTTTCTAATTGGATTACTTGGATATATATAAATGATAAAAGTCCATATGATTGGTACCGGATTAATAAGATATGAGACAGTATTAATCCACGAAAGGTTTGATCATTAAATATCCATAGTCGTAGTATTATCGAGACTGGACATCGATAATGCGGAATAGACTAGTATTACACTTGTGCGCGTTATGGAAGCTTAACGGCATAGTTCTCATATATTTAAGTATTGGATACTTATGCAAGTGTGATAAGAGGTTCTGTTAGCCGTTGGACCGAGAATAGCTTCGCTCTGGATAGACCCATCGGAGTTCCATTGGTAGTATGACTATGTGTCTATGGGAATCCGAATCAGGGTAGGTGTATGTGGTCTTAACCTGAGACTTGCATCGGTAATACTTGCGACAATCAGTACGCTTTGGTTTTGGTCGTCCGGAGCTTTAACAGGTTCTGTGTACGCCTCTTTTGGGTTTACTGATAATCGTAGTGTATTGGGTGTGATGTCAAGATGGAAGTACTACTTCAGTCATATGGAGATGATGAACACGCAGAATACAGAACTAGTACTCTTAAAATGCTGCAGCTATCGGGATAGTATGACTAGGTCATGATTATCCGATTACAGAGATTAGTTGTTAGTGATCTGATATATACTTCGTACGGGGCAGACACAATTCCAACCCTAGGCCTAGCATGTGACATCCGATACTAGATCGTATTACGTAATACATTGTATACTACGCCTGATACATATTATATATATTCCTCGTTGAATATTGCTGGAGAATTGGGTAGGCACGGTGCTTTGCTAGAAGCCAACCATGTCTTGTAAATCGGTGAGAACGTGGTACAGGGTACGCACGTGTTCGGATAGTCTGATGACTGTATTTACTGCCAACATATCCAGGGATCTCTTGGGTCGCTTCCCAACGATTCACCGATGACATTTGACTCGAACAGAATTAATCTGTGATTAATTAAGATAGAGAAAATTAATCTGGGATTAATTACGGCAAGAATTAATCTGG
Organism: Zanthoxylum bungeanum; assembly: GCA_019454045.1. Lineage (NCBI taxonomy): Eukaryota > Viridiplantae > Streptophyta > Magnoliopsida > Sapindales > Rutaceae > Zanthoxylum > Zanthoxylum bungeanum. The sequence continues at coordinate 17,503 of SKCR01000943.1, forward strand.
GATTAAATTCGTCTAGAAGAGAGAACTCGATTAATTTGGAATTAATCGGTAAAATAAATTTAATAGTTAAATTGGATTTTTCTATTTAATTTATTTATTTTGGCTAAAATAATATATTAGATATATTACTTGAAATTGGATTTCAATACGGAATTAAAATTGGATTTTAATTCAAGCGAACGAATTAATTTGGAATTAATTCGTAAGCGACTATCGTAATAATTTTGCGAGGCATTATTATTTAATTAAATTGGATTTAATTATTTAGCGACGGAAAATTCGTTTAATCGAATTAAACGAACTCGGGCCCAAAGTAGGGGTGGGCATCGGATCGGATCGAATTGGATCCAATCCGATCGAATTGAGTTGGTCCGGTTCAACAGATTTCGGATCGGATCGGATTTTATCCGATCCGATCCGCTCGAATTTTTTTTTTTATTTAATATGCAAAACGACGTCGTTACATATTAAATAAAAAAAATATTCGAATTATTTCGGATCGGATTTTATCCGATCCGATCCGCTCAATTTTTTTGACTCAAAACCAGATTATGCTTGCAGTTTGTGGTCATGTTGCTTGTACTGTGTACCGATTTCGGATCGGATCGGATAAGATGATCCGGTCCGAACGAATCAAACATCTCAGAGCATTTCGAATCGGATTCGGATTCGATTCGATCCGATCCGAATCCGATAATGCCTAGGGCTAGCCCAAAGTGTGTTGTGTAAGCCAATTTGAATTTGGAATTCAAAATTGGGTGGGACTCAACTCACATCACTTGTCAAAATTGTGATGGTGGTAGTTGGCAATAGTGTTTGAATTATTTAAACACACAACAACACAAAAACCAAGTCAACACACTTTTGGAAAGTGCACTATTCACTATCTTCTCTTTTTCTCCTCACTTGGGCGTGAGCTTCTTCTCTCAAAAGGGAAAATTTTGTTTCAAAATTTTCAACTTGCTAGCACATGGAGAGTCAAACAAGGTGATAGGGAAACTCACCCTTGAGTTTGGAATACATTTTAAAGCTTATTGAATATTCCCAACCGATCATTGTAAGTTATTCCACAAACTTATCTTGATAATTCACACTACAAATCACGTTTAGAGATCCTGTGGCATGTGTAGGACACTAACACTCTCTTCAAACTTTAGTAAGCTAAAGCTGTAGGCAATATTAAACTCATATTTACAAAATTAGAAAAACAAGGGGTAAATTTTTTTTATTTTTTTTAATTATTTTAGTATTTGATTACCATTTCATGAGAAATAGCTACAAGATTAAGTTCTGAAGTTCAACAGAACAATAACATACTGATAAGCACATTAACTACATCTCAATTAGTCATGGACTTGATAATATTTACAGTCTAGATGAAGAATGTGATTTAATTAGCTATCATTTTTCGCAAAATCTTCATTGTACATACACAGGTTTGAGATTTTTTTTTTATTATTATTATTATTTTTTTTGTGACAAGTATACAAGAGAATGAAAGATAGTGATGAACACATCCATCTCACAAGGACACAAGCGCATGGCAGATACGCAAGATCTGAGAGGTCATTCATGACATCTACACTATCCAAAATGCAACTATCGTGATGTCTATAGTATTATAATAATAATATAACAACTAATATATGGTAGAGTGCACCAAAAAAGCTTACCAGAACGATAGGAGTAGAAGAAATGCAGCAAGAAACAGAATATTGGGTAAAGCTGCAGCAACATATTCAATCACTTAACAATACCAAAAAACTTGCAGTAAATAAATTTAAGAACTAGATATTTAAGCCACACATCAATTATCAAAGTCAAGGGGGACATACCCATGAGGATAAAGCCACATGCATTAGACCAGCAAAGCCACCCCTCACAAGTAGCAACGGGTGTAGATATAAAATAAATGAAGTAACCTGAAAGAAGATTGGATCAAAAAGCCTGATTGTCTGTATCAGGATCATTTCACAGATCATTATATGCACTCTAATATTTTCAAATAAAAACCAAATAAGCAATAAAAAAAAGATTTGAAAAGCTTTCTGTAGTCTGGATTAAAGAGACCAGGAATTCCTGGGAAAGGGTTTTAAAATGATATTCAAGACTTTTTGAGACCCTTTTGAAGCAGATGTTCAAGATTGAAACTTAATAGAGACTTGTTCAAAGGTAACAAGATCCAAAGGTATGACCATTGATTCCTCATTCTTACCCAAATTGGAAGAGGCAATCATGAGATGGAGTACCTGCAATTTCCATTTTATTCCCGTCAAAGAGGATACAATTACGTAAACGGTATGTAAATTAGCATTGAATTCAACATAACACAAAAACTATGTTTATTGTCTTACAGGACCAAACACTGAAACAAAACAGGTCAAAAATAACATATAAAAATGTTCCCAAGTAGAAGAAGAGAAAGAGGACTTTTGAGCTTATCTAGCCAAATGAATCACCATATTATGTAAATATCTGTGTTGATATCTTTGTTAGCACGTTGGAGATATGAAGAAGAAAAATCTTAAAGAGGAGAGTATAAGAAACAATATTCAACTTTTAATTAATTCTTTATAACAACAAAAGAGAGACTAGTTAAACTGTAATTGTGATTACAAAAAGATTATCCTTCTACATTCAACTGCCACAATTATTTCCAACGTTAAATGCCACTATCTATGTTACTTTACATTTTTTCAACACTGGAAAAAAAATGCTATGACTCACTTTCTGGCGCGTCCATCCGATCTCTTGATTTCGCATGTGAATCCTGGTGAGCTGCAACAAAAAAGTGGTACGCATATATGTAAGTGCCAAATGAAGAATCAAACAAGAAAATCCCTCTTCATATAATACCAAAGTCATCTCTTCAATCAACATTTCCAATTGATACAATTAATTACCCCTCAACGATTCAATCATTCATCAACCATTTTCTGACATGAATTTCCTCCAATTCATCACAAATACCAAATCCTAAAGCAGGTATTTTTAACCCCAAATAGCCGTAAAGTCCCCAATTCATTTAAATCTTTTCCTGCATTTTCTCACCAACCAAACATAACAAAGAGCGCCCATCAACACATGCTAAGTTGCTAACACACACCATCTTACCACATTCTAACACAACCAAGATCAAAGCTGATTTCCACCAATTGGATCACCTCATAAATCAAATTCAATCCCATAAAAAACCAACCTTCCATCAAATAAATAAATAACAAATATTTCTTTAGCAAATAAAAAAAACACCATTACACAAAATGAGCAAAAGGGTATGCAAAACAAACCTGATAGAATGCAATAAAAGCAAGAAAGCCATCAACAGAAGCCAGAGCCAAATTGGGTACAAGCAAGCTAAGAGGGTAGCAATTGAAGATGCTTGATTCAAGAACCATTTTCAGTTTTATTTGCTAACACTGAAACTTTGTTTCGATTAAATAACTACAACAACAACAAAATGTATAAGATTAAATAATATATCTCTCAGTTGGCAGAAGGGGAAGAGAAGAGCTCGTGTAATTGTGTTTATTTGTTTTGTACGTAGCATTAGAAAATTACTTGATGGTGATGTTTATGACACTGGCAAATACAACTGCATCTGTTTATCATTCAATTTTTTTCTTTATTAATTGAGAAAATTGTCTTTTTTATCAATCATCTTTTATAATAAATTACTTATAAGAAGCCGTTTTCCCGTAATTTTCAAATAATTTTATTTAATTTATTATTTGGATTTGAATCTTGGGAAAATAAAATATACAAATTAAGAGAAAACTTAATAAAGAGAATAGTGATAGAAGTATTCCATAAATATCGAATGAATACATAATTTTAATTTAAACCAATCAAAATAGATTATGTATATAAAAAAATTAATTTAATTAAATAAAAAATTAATTTAAAGTACTCATTTAATACATATATCATTATTATATTAAAAATATTAATAAGAAAATATTTAGTTAGTATTGATTAAAAAAACTTTGTTTATAATAATAATAATTGTTGTTGTTGTAAAAAGAATATACCTTTTTTTTAATTTTAGAAATAGTCTCTTATATTTTTTTTTTTTGGAACAATTATGATTAAATGAAACACAGTTATGGCTATAGTTATTCTGAAATAAACAGGATATTTTTTTTAGTATATTTAAGTAAGTTTTAGATCTCGAATGTATTTTTTTCTATTATAAAAGCAATACCAAATTTTCCAAGCCGTATGAATGTTTTGATCCCAAATATTGACATGATATTCATTTAAATTGTAAAATTTAAATATATTATATTGTTATGTGACTTAAGTGATACCATATACAGAAAATTTTCTTACATTATGTTTTTTTTTTTTTTTTTTTTTTTTTTTGCAAGACAGCCTTTTTTTCATTTTTGTTGACGGCGGATTTCGGTCTCAGGGGTAATATGGGAATATTACTCCCGAGACAATCCTCCCTCAATAGTGAATTTGTTTGGTTATGGGGGACCAAAAGCAAACTTAGCAAAAGACAGATAAATACGCCAATTGATAAGGAGATTTAACGTGGTTCGGCGGATCTTGGTCCGACCTACGTCCACGGGCACAAAAATGATGATACTTTTATTACTCAAACACGCTTCTCAGCTCTGCTTCTTGTTTTTTACAAGTCTGATGGTAATGATTCTGATGATGATTCTTAATGCTCTCCCCTTGTTCCCCCATATATGCACACTCTACCATTCTATTTATAATAGTGTAGAAATCAGATTCCTTCTCCTATAAGAATTTCCTAGTTGAAACTATTCCATTTTCCCATAAGGATTCCTAGTTTAAACTATTCCCTTTTCCCATAAGGATTCCTAATCAAAACTACATTTACTTTCTTTATCCTACTAGGACTCTGTCTCACCAGTTTTCCCCATGAAAATATGATAACTTGTCGTCTTATCCGCAAGAATAGGGTGTCATCTTCTGGAGCATATCTCGCTATCTGGTCGGTCTTCATGAGGTCGGTCATGATGGTCCTTTGAACTGAGAATGCTTCCGCCGATCTGATAATGCCCGGTCATCCGAACCGAAGTGGTCGGTCACCTACCATTAAATGCTCGACCCTCACTTATGTGGTCGGTCATGATGGTCATTTTTAATGATTTTGACCAAGGATGGAATTTACCATTTTACCCCTGCCGTGCTGCTTAAATATCATAGTGCCTAAAAAACACCATCAACATCTATCCCCTAGTTCTCGGTAACAACGAGTTTGTGAGTTGATGCCGGGAACTATAAAAAAGATGGTGTGTCAATGAATCCGTCGGTGGTCACTTCATGAACTTCAGAGAAAAATGCCTTGGCTGCAAATCTGGTCATTCCTGCCATCTTCATGAGCTCAGTTAACGAGGATCCCGATATCTACCTGTGTAAAAAATGCTCTGCCTTAATGCTGATGACGATAGACTCGGTGGGATGTAACCCGACCCCGAGCTGAGAAGAACATTTGGCTCTCGGGGAATGTCACCTCCCCAGACCAATAGAGGGCCGACCATGGGGGAGATGCTCCGATCCCATGTCGATGATAAGTCTCTCGGTGGGACGTATCCCGACCCCGAGCTGAAGAAAGACTTGGCTCTGGGGGAATATTACATCCCCAGTCCAAAGAAGCTGACTCGGTGGGACGTAACCCAACTGTAGGCACTGCATTTTTACACATAAGTCCCTATGATGAGTCTCATTTTGGAGACACTACCTTTTAAGTCACGGAGGTCACGGGAAACGGACATCGGAAGGGGAAATTCAGAATAAACAAGGTTCACTGTTTTCGTTCGTGTTTACGTTCGAACGTCAAACGGATTGCGGGCGTTCGTGTCGCGTTCGAGGAAGCGTTCGAACGGTGTCGGTAATTCTGGTTTTGCTGCTAGCCTCTCATCCAGCCCAATTAGCCCCCCAAAGCCCATAAAGCACATCCCAATTTAAATAAATAAATATTAATTAAAACATTAACTAAATAAGATAATAATTAAATTAATTAAATAATTAAATAAAACATATACCAAACATAAAATAAACAATTACCAACTTAAACTAAAATCATGCCTAAATTAAACAAATCACATACTAAATCAAAATATAATCATGCCTAATTAAAATCAATCAACCAATTATATTCCCAATCTAATAAGATTATTCCCAAACTTAAAATATTGTATTCCTAAACCAAGCCAATCAAATATTCAACCTTCCCTATCTAGCCAAGATTTGTCCCCCCTCAAATCCCTTGCTTCCCTTAACCAACACCAAATCAAATCCCTCTTTAATTAATCAAATCTCTTTCCTTGTCAAGCCCAACCCTTTGCCTATAAAAAGAACCATTCACCAACCTTCTCAACCCTAGTCCCTAGTCCCTAGCTAGCTAGCTCCTAACTCATACACAACACACATAAAAAATTACAGGAGGAACACACCCAAAAACAGTAAGCAAAAGATAAAGAGGAAACGGCAGCGAAACCACAAGGAAACAATAGCAAAAGACGGAGAACGACGACTCAAAACAGTAAGACAACGAACGAGAACAGTGAACCAGTGAACCGGGAGAGTTGCGGAGCATCCACCCTTCCGACGATCGTGTACCGTACATCCGAGAGGTGATTTAAAAGGTTAGACCTGAGGGTACCTTTTCATTAGTTTATATTCGTTTTTATTATTATTATTGAATTCTATTCGCATGAGAGTCGTTTATGGATGCATGTTGTGGCTTGAATGAAGTGGAAGAGTGTCGTCTCTTGTGGTATATAGGATGGAAACCCAGACGTAAATTCCGTAGCCGAATCCGAATGGACGGTAGTGCGGTCTGTACTTGGGATACAATTCCACGTACCACTTGAGTAAACGGCACCTTCTCTTGTTTTGTGTTGCTTTTATTTATTTATTTTTCGTCACTTAAATTCTGCATGTTGCCTTATCATGCATCAGGTCTCATTTCCGTTCGAACGCGTTCACGAACGCCATACGAACGTGAGCATTCTGTTTCATTTCCGTTCGAACGCGTTATCAAACGCCATACGAACGCGAGCATTCTGTTTCATTTCCGTTCGAACGCGTTTACGAAACGCTACTCGAACGTGAGCATTCTGTTTCATTTCTGTTCGAACGCGTTTACAAACGCTACACGAACGCGCACACACTGAACCGAGTCTGTCTTATCATATTCATGCATAATTGCCTCTTGGTTGATCTTTCTTGTGTTATATAGCCAACCGTATTATTTGTATCCCTGCATTTATCCATTCTATGTGTTCTCGGGATTGTATTCAAGCATGATTAGGCTTAGCATGTTATTTGGTTAATAGGTTCATGAGATAGTACTCAAGCATGATTATGTTGTTCTTAGTTTTCCATATCATAGGATTGAAATATGTTCATGAGATTGTCATGTGATGTTGCATGTTGTGATGAACTTGTGGATGTATGCATATGAATTTAGAAGCATGATATTTTTGGAAATAAATGTTATTTAAGCCTGGTTAAATTATTACATAAATCCTTTTATTACAAGTGACATAAGTAAGGGACCGTTCCGAACCCAACGGTTTGAGGTCTTACCTTGCGAGGGGTGAGTGCGGCCTTAAATCTCATTTTCCCGGTTCACACCGGGTGGCGACTCCATTACTCTCCGGTTTAGTCCCCCGTGGCTACTCCGTACTCCCAACTAGGCCGCGAGCCTAGGAACAGCATGCGTCGCCCCAGATTTCTTGTGTTCCCACAGTCTGGCGACTCCACTGGGGATCAGAGAATCGGCCCCGAAATATTGTCTTGTGATGTTTGGATTTATGTTTTAATTGACCGTGTCTATAGTGGATAAAGTGAGGGTTTAATCAAGGCATTTTAAGGTTAGGTAATGGTTTGGTGTCTTCATTCATTCACTACCTTTCTAGAAGGAAAAGCTGTGAAGGCACCTAGATAGCCATCTACTTGTAGCCTATTGTGATGGACTAATTGGAGGACTCGTTGTTTATTCCTGACAACAAGCGATAAGAGCCTAAGAGGCTTGGGTATTTAAGTGAGCCTCGCTCCACCTTCCCTCTGGGGGATCTACAACGGGAAATCCATTGGCACGTACCTTAGTGTATAAAAAGGGGTGCGCTCACTTGGTCGCTCGAACCTTGAGTGGGGAGACCTAGTTGTGGGCCATCCTTCGCCGGTGAGAGCCTTTGTCTATACTCTTACTAACCCACCCATAGACCGGGTTGGCTAAAGTAGCAATTATTTCCTTGAGTATGTGCTTGTGGACCATCCTCATTTGGATGCAGTTGGACTATTGTCAGAAATGCGGGCTTGCTGGGCCATTTAAACTGGGGCAAGTTCACACCTTATGACTATTAGGCCAAAAGCTTCTGAAATGTTGATGGGCCACTTTGTAAAAATTATTATGTCATGTTTGCATCATCTTTTGTGCTTGTGTTTGGGAACATCGTTGTTTGGATCCATTTGGACCATTTATCATGGGATATTGGCTTGTTGGGCCATTTAAACTGGGACAAGAACATATCTTATGACGATTGGGCCAAGAGGCTTCTAAATAACAATGGGCCATTTTATGATTGTGTTCGGAATATTATCATTTGGATTTAGTTGGGCTCTTTGCCATAAGACATGAACTCGTTGGGCCATTTAAACTGGGACGGGTTCACTCTTATGACAGTTAGCCCGAAAGATTCTAAAATGATAACGGGCCGATTTGTTTGAGAATTTTAGTTGATTTAGTATGTTATATATGTTACATGCATCTCATGCACCTCATGCCTACATACATCATGTTAACCCTTGTATTCTGAAAGCCATCATAGATACCCATTGGTTAGGGAAGAGGACAGACTTGTCAAAAGACCAAGCAGCCACCAAGAGCACTGGCAGAAGACCTAGCCCAATGGGATAGGAAACCCAATCATGCATGCATGCATACACGTAACATATTTGCATCCTTTTTGTGTTTGTTCTGTTTTGTAATAACAGGTTTCAAAAGAAAAAAAAAAGAAAGCGTCAAAAGACAAAACCAATCAGGAACATCGACAGTACTGTATCAGTCTGGGGGCGAGGCCCATATCAGCTGTATCAGTCTGGGGGCGAGGCCCATATCAGTATCAGTCTGGGGGCGAGGCCCATGACAGTAGCAGTTGCGGCCGAGGCCCACTTCAACATCAGTTTTGGGGATGAGTCCCAGGGTCGAGGCCCACATCAAACACAGTTTGGGATGAATCCCGAGGGTCGAGGCCCACATCAGTATCAGTGGGAAAAATCCCGAGGGTCGAGGCCCACATCAGCATCAGTCTGGGGGCGAGGCCCATATTAGCAGTATCAGTCTTGGGGCGAGGCCCATATCAGTACCAGCCTTGGGGCGAGGCCCGTATCAGTATCAGTCTGGGGGCGAGGCCCATATCAGCTGTATCAGTCTGGGGGCGAGGCCCATATCAATATCAGTTTAGGGCGAAGCCCACATCATTCTGCGGGCGAGGCCCACATTAGTATCAGTTTGGGGGCGAGGCCCACATCAGTATCAGTTTTGGGGATAAGTCCTAGGGCTGAGGCCCACACCGTTAGAATTTCAGAATGAATCAGGGAATGAATCCCAGGGTCGAGGCCCACGTCAGCAGAATTTTGGAATGAATCCCAGGGCCGAGGCCCACATCAGCATAATTTTGGAATGAATCCCAGGGTCGAGGCCCACATCAGCAGAATTTTGGAATGAATCCCAGGGTCGAGGCCCACATCAGCAGAATTTTGGAATAAATCCAGGGAATGAATCCCAGGGTCGAGGCCCACATCAACAGAATTTTGGAATGAATCCCAGGGTCGAGGCCCACATCAGCAGAATTTTGGAATGAATCCAGGGAATGAATCCCAGGGTCGAGGCCCACATCAACAGAATTTTGGAATGAATCCCAGGGCCGAGGCCCGCATCAGCAGAATTTTGGGATGAATCCCGAGGGTCGAGGCCCACATCAGCATCAATCTGGGGGCGAGGCCCATGTCAGTAGCAGTTGGGGCCGAGACCCACTTCAACATCAGTTTTGGGGATGAGTCCCAGGGTCGAGGCCCACATCAAACACAGTTTGGGAATGAGTCCTAGGGTCGAGGCCCACATTACATCAGTATCAGCATTACCGGTATAGCATTCTGGGGGCGAGGCCCATATTACATCAGATCAGTTCTGCCGAGAATGGCACTCCGAGAATGGAGATATAGTCCAGGAATGGGCAGTTCAAGAATGAACAAGTCGGAAATGACACTCCGAGAATGGAGATATAGTCCAGGAATGGGCAGTTCAAGAATGAACAAGTCGGAAATGACACTCCGAGAATGGAGATATAGTCCGGGAATGGACAGTTCAAGAATGAACAAGCCGGGAATGGCACTCCAAGAATGGAAACACAGTTCGAGAATGAACAAGCCGGGAATGGCAATCCAAGAATGGAACAGAGTTCAAGAATGAACAAGCCGGGAATGGCACTCCCAGAATGGAAGCACGGTTCGGGAATGAACCACCTCACAGTAACGGTTCGGGAATGGACCACCTTACAGTAATAGTTCGAGAATGGACAACTTACAGTAACAGTTCGGGAATGGACCACCTTACAGTAACGGTTCAGGAAGAAAGCCTGCACTCAGCTCAGTACGGAATAAAGCCCACATTCAGTACAGTTCAGGAAGAAAGCCTACAAACTCGGGAATAAAGCCCACATTCAGTACAGTTCGGGGACAAAGCCCACAGTTAACACAGTCAGGGAACAAAGCCCAGAGGAATAAAAGCCTCATGTCAGTATAGTTTGAGAACAAAGCTCAAGAGGAAGAAAGCCTCATATCAGTATAAGTTTGAGAACAAAGCTCAAGGGAAGAAATTCTCATGTCAGTACAGTTCGGGAATAAAGC
>SKCR01000944.1:0-28573 GCA_019454045.1 Zanthoxylum bungeanum
TTCCTAGAACAAAATCACTCCCTTTCCTCTCCCCGCTAGCACTATTCTACTCTTACCCACTTACATAATACAATAAGAGAAACCTCATTTACATTGAGGGGAATTAGGTGAGAAGAGAATACAAAGAGACAATAAGAGAAAGGCTGGACACGTAGGTCCAATTTATAAATTCTAAATTTACAATAATTTCTAAAATTACCCTTCCCTTCTAATATCCATCCGATATACACTATTCATACATCACATCCACATTCATTCATTCAAGGCATGTTATACAACCAATCAAATCCAATTAATTAGTCTTTAATTAGGTGACAATACAATGTTCAAACAATTGTTTGCATTTGCGCGAGTCCAACTCAATTTGAGAATAAATACTTATAGTATGAATTCACGAATTATATCGAACTACTCGTTAAATCCAATTTAAGTCGTATTCAATACTAATCCTATTATTTAATTCTAAATTAAATATTTACACTTTTATTGTGCTTTTATAACTTAGATTCCAAATCTAATACAATCGGGTCTCAAAGCCCAAGTAACATCTAATGTCCGTTTAATTAAAGTCCGATGGGCTTTCAATTGATTTCTTTAGGCTTGGGTTTTGGTCAATGTATGGGTCAAAACCCAATTACCAAGCCCAATAAGGAATCACCCTCATATGCCATAAAATCAATATCAAGCCCATAAGGCCCAATTAAACATAAAAGCCCCTTTATTACATTTGGGCTTAAATGGTGTGATTTAGGCCCAATTTTGGATTCTATCCAAATGGTCCAAATCTACTTGGCCCAACCAAGCCCATTATGTCCAAATATAATAGTTTTAGGCCCAATTCAAAAATTAAGCTCAACTAACCAAATTTTAAAATTCCAAATTTTATAACTTAATTAATTAAAGTGTATTATCATGATTAATCCTTTAAATCAATATTCCCAAAATATCAAATTAATCCATTAATCATATTTTTATCTTAAATATATATCCAACATTATTTAATCAAAAAATCAAGTCCCTAATCCTCCATCAAGAATTCGGCTAAGGTGATTAAAATGGTTCCGATTTCGTTTCAATCCAATCGAGTTACAAATCATCATTCATATTGTTTCAAGTCATCTAATGTCTTAAAATTAAAAAATCATCTAGTCCATATGCTTGCATGTATTCGGCCAAGCCTCATTTGGGTTGGAAAAATTAATCCAATTATTTTCCATGAAATTGATGATGTATAATCTAAATACATACATCTAAGCATATTTAATCAAGCAAACTCATCAAATCATGCTTCATACAATTTTCCCCAAATAACATCCTAATATATTTGCATGCTCTTTAAGCTCAATGATACCATTGTTGGAAAAATAACCAAGCCCCAAGATCAACAGAACAAGCAAAATATATAAATACATGAATGAATAAATTGAAGTATGGCGGAATCATACTCACAATACTTGAAAATGGATGCTTAGATGATGCGAAAATCCTCCCTTGTGCAGTGAAGCTCTCGGCCAAGAAGAAGAAAAGAGGGACTCCAAGTCGAGTTTGATCCTTCCAAGCTCAAGGATTAGTTTCCCATATCACCTATGTATGATCCCTTGAATGTGCTAGCCTTTGTTGTGATTTTGAATGCACAACTTCTTCAAATCTTGCCACAAAAAATTGAAGAAATGGAGAGCCCAAAACTGCATGTAGTTTCGGCAATGTGAGAGAGAGAGGAGTCTAATGATTTTTGTTACAAAAAATCAATTTATATTTATGCCATAATATTTATTAATTAATAATAAACTTATGACACAAATCATGCATGGCTTAGAGTGTCAAACACTCAAACTCCATGCAAAACCATTGAGTGTATTGTACACTATCACCATGCAATGTATTAACAATTAAATAATGCATAAAATGACATGTGTCATGTGGACCCCACACAACCCAAATGAAAGTGGGCCCACGCGAACTCATGCGTTCGGGTTCGATATTTCCGAAATACCGAACTTACGTCGCGACGTTAATTAATCGAATTTAAATAAATAATTGCGCCTAGCGAAATTATTATTTACGTCGCTAACGAATTAATTCTAAATTAACTCGTTTTCCCGAATTAAAATCTAATTTTAATTTCGCGTCGAAATCGAATTTCGATTATTATATCGAATATAATATTTTTACGATTAATTCCAAATTAATCGTTCTCTCTCTATGTATAGTACTTTATCCAAGATAAAGTCTCTCCGTAATTAATCCAAGATTAATCGAGTTTGAATCATACGTCATTGGTGAATCTTCGGGAAGCGACCCAAGAGATCTCTGGATATGTTGGCAGTAAATACGGCCGTCAGATTATCTGAATACGTACGTACCAAGTACTACATTTTTACCGATTTACAAGACAAGGTTAGCCTCTAGCAAAACGCCATGCCTACCCAATTCTCCAGAAATATTCTTATTGGAATATAAGATCTATAACAGGCGTAGTATACCGTAGTATAGTGTATATCGAACCAGTATCGGATGATCACATGTAAGGCCTGGGGCTGGAGATGTGTCTGCCCCATACGATACACATATCGGACATCAAGCAAACCAGTCTCTTTGAATCGGATAATCCTGACCTAGTCATATTATCCAGATGGCTGCAACCATTATAGAGTACTAGTTCTGTATCCCTCGCGATCATCATCTCCATATGTCTGAAGTGATACTTCCATCTTGACATCACACCCAATACACTACGATTCTCGATAAATCCAGAAGAGGTGTACACAGAACCCGTTAAAGCTCTGGACCACCAAAACTAAAGTTACCGATTGTCGTAAGTACTAGCGATGCAAGTCTGAGGTTAAGATCATATGCACCTACCCTGAAGCGGACTCCCATAGACACGCAGACATACTACCAATGGGATTCCGCGGGGTCTATCCAGAGCGAAGCTGTTTTCCGTACCATCGGTAAAACACACAACCTCCTACGCACTTGCATAAGTATCCTATACTTAAATATATGAGAACTATGCCGTTGTGCCCTCCACAACATGCACAAGTGCAGTACTAGTCTATTCCGCATTATCGATGTCCAATCTCGATAATACTACGACTAGGGATATTTAATGATTAAACCTTTATGGATTGATACCGTCTCATATCATCACAATTCGGAACTAATCATAGGGACTCTTACCATTTATATCAAAGTAAATAAATTACAAAACGGTAAAAGGCAATTTCATTACTACATAGTTAATTTTGTACAATAATACAATATCATTACAAAATAGTGACGCTATGGGTCATAACTGTCTAACAACAATGTCTTTAATGGCATAAACTTTCAAGATTGGGACATAAATCTCAGGATTGTCCTGGGATCCGAGAAGTTGCTCTACACTATAGAGAGACCTCTTGGGCCTAAGCCCCGACCTGATCAGTTGCTTGAGCTAAAGCTTTGGAAGACTCATAGCGATGACAACTCGACTGCTCAATCGGTAATGCTTGCTGCTATGACTCTGCAATTCCGTCGTCAGAACAAGGGATTAGATCCCTATGAGATGATGGCGAAGTTACATGATCTTCACCAATGTAATCTTAGATCGCAAAGATATTAGATGCAGAAGAAGCTCTTCCGCACTAGCATGTTAGAGGGTACGTCTATTGAGCACCACGTGTCACAGATGATTGCTGACATTGAGCAGCTGGTACAGATGGGCATTGTCATCGAGGCTGAGACTTCAGGAGATTTGATCTTGCAGTCTCTCCCGACACTTGGAGTGGGTTCATCATGAACTACAATATGATGAACCAAGAACAAACCCTTGGAGAGTTGATGTCCACACTATGGGAAGCAGAAAAAGAGCTCCTAAAGGGCAAGAAGTGCGAGGCGTACTTCACTTCAACATCTCAGACTTCGAGGGCTTGGTCCAAGGCGACTGGAGGTGTAAAGAAGAAGAAGAAGAAGAAGAAAGGCAAAGCCAAATCTTCAAAACCTTCTGGGAAGGGTAATGACAAATCCCAAGATGTATGTCTGCAGTGCGGCAAGCGGGGTCACAGGAATTGTGACTGCCGTGAGTACAAGGCACACATGAAGGAAATCAAAGCGGGCAAGACATCGGCTTCAGGTATGTTTGTTATAGAAATAAACATGTCTACTACTAGTTTTAAAAATTAGATTTTTGATTATGGTTGTGGTACTCATATATGTACTGATGTGCATGATCTGCAGATTAGCAGAAGACTGGCCTCATGAGAGATTGACCTCAGCGTTGGAAATGGGACACGAGTCGCTATTTTGGCCGTTGGCACTTTTGTTTTGGAACTGCTCTCGGGGCATGTACTTAAACTTACAGACTGTTATTATGTACCTAGTTTGACTAGGAATATAATTTATGTATCTATGTTATCTCAATGTGGGTATACTTTTGTATTTAGAAACACTGGGTGTTTTATGTATAAAAATGATATCGAAATTTGCACTGCTGATGTAAATAATGGTCTTTATATTTTGAATATAAATCAATCTCAAACATATAATGTAACAAACAAAAGGCTTAAACTAAGTAACAAAGATGAAGCTTATATGTGGCATTATCGTCTGGGATATATTAACAAGACTCGTATATCCACACTTTCGAAGAGTGGGTACTTGAACGGATTTGATCCAAATTCATATGACGTCTGCGAATCTTGTTTATTAGGAAAAATGCCTAAATCACCTTTTAGCGGTAAAGATGTACGTGCCACCGAACTGTTAGCCCTCGTTCTTAGTGACGTATGTGGGCCCATGTCTAGCCAGCCTAGAGGTGGATATGAATACTTCGTAACCTTTACAGATGATGCATCGCGTTATGGTTATGTGTATCTTATGAGACACAAGTCGGAAGCCTTTGAGAAATTCAAAGAGTTTCGACACAAAGTAGAAAAATAGACCGGCAAAAGTATTAAGAAATTACGGTTGGACCGTGGTGGCTAATACTTAAGCAATGAGTTTCTTGATTACTTGAAAGACTTAATATGGTATTCTTTCACAGTGAACTCCTCCTGGAACACCGCTTAACTAGAATCATTAAGTTTGTTGTGCCAAAGCCAAGGCTTAGTTGATTCAAAGGAAAAAGGTTAGGAAAATATATTGGATATATTGGCATATATTAGATATATGTTTCGGACTTGGATGTCTACCTACTGGATCTAGGAATTGGATGGGATCCAATTGATTTTAGAGATCTAACTAGTTAAATATCATACAATTTGTTGGCCAAAGTCAAGGTTGTGTGTTATTTAACGAGATCCTAGCCCACTAGGAAACAAGGTTTCCTGAGTACTCAACAGAGGGTTAGAGGCTCGCTGAAAAATAGTGGGAGGCAAATATTAAATTTTTAATTTCATTTAGATACATGCCAATACGCGCTCATTTCAATTTTTCATCAATACATATATATATTAGTTGGACTAATATTTAAATCGTTGTTTTAATTAAACAGATGGACTGTATTCAAACTACTTCAAATTATATTTGATTATATAATTGGATTATAGTAATCAATATATTTGAATTTAACCAATCAAATTATAGTTGATTATATAGTTAGACTATAGTAATCATAAAATTAAATAATATCTGAAATCGTTGATTGGATAGTTGGACTATAGCAATCAAGATAACTGAAAGATTAGCGTTTAAAACATAAACCTGGGTAAAAATGTCATTAAACGGCTTTAATTTACAGATTGGGAATAGAACCTCAAGATAGTCCTGGGAATTGAGAAGTTATTCTATTTGATAGAATTACATCTCGGGCCTAAGCCCGGAGTTGAGCAAATAGTAGAATATGATATTTGGAAGATTCATGTGATGATAACATTAGTGCTCAATCCATTATGTTTATTGAAATGACACTTTAATTCCGTCATCAAAATTAAGGATTAGATCCTTGTACCATGATATTGAAATTAAAGGATCTTCATAGATTTATTC
Source organism: Zanthoxylum bungeanum (assembly GCA_019454045.1). NCBI lineage: Eukaryota > Viridiplantae > Streptophyta > Magnoliopsida > Sapindales > Rutaceae > Zanthoxylum > Zanthoxylum bungeanum. The sequence goes on from SKCR01000944.1 coordinate 5,968, forward strand.
TTAAACCTAAGAAGTACAAATTGCATAAGAAGCTCTTTAGCTCGTGTATGTCAGAGGGTACATCGGTCGAGCACTAGGTGTCGCAGATGATTGCTGACATCGATCAGCTAGGTTAGTTGGGCATTACCTACATGGCCGAGACTACCAAAGATTTGATCTTATAGTCTCTACCCGAAAGCTGGGGCAGGTTTATTGTGAATCAAGAGTAAACTCTTGGAGAGTTGATGGCTATGCTAAAGGAGGCAAAGCCAGACCTTCTAAAAGGGGCAAAGGCAAAATCATCACAGTCTTCTAGGAAGACAAATGACATATCCCAAGATGTCTGCCTAAATAGTGGCAAACGGGGTCACTGGATGCGTGACTGCCGTATGGAAAAGGCAGACATGAAGGAAGTAAAGCGGGGCAAGGCTCCGACTTTAAGTATGTTTGTCATAAAAATGTTCGCATTTAGTTTCAAAATTGGATTTTGATACTAGATGTGGTACATAATATATGTACTGAAGTGCAAAATCTGCTCATAAGCAGGATACTGACTTCAGTTGAGATTTACCTGCGATTCAGAAAGGAGATGACAGTCGCTGTTTTAGTCGTAGAAACCTAAGTTTAGGAACTACCATTCGGGTCTGTACTTAAATTAGGAAATTGTTAAAATGTAACTAGTTTGACTAGAAACATTATCTCTATATCAGAGAATAACTCGTTGCGGGTATACTTTTATATTCTAGAACACTAAATTGTTTTATTTTATAAAGATGATATTGAGATAAACACATTAGATGTGAATAACACTATTTATATTTTGAGTATAATTGAATCTCAATCATATAACATGACAAACAAATAGCTCAGTATTACACTTGTGCACGTTGTGGGAGCATAACAACATAGTTCTCATATTTTGGGTATGGATATGTTGGTAAAAATCTAAGGTCCCAAGATCAAATCAAGACATGAAAATCGTGCATGAATACACCAAAGAAGATAGCGAAATACTTACATTGGTTGGTAGAGTCGATTTGAAGACCATTGAAGCCAAAATGCTCACTGTTTTGGCGCATGAACTGCAGCAGTCCACTGCCCACTGCCTTCTGTTTTTGAGCTGCGAAAATGAGTTCCTAGATTCGTCGGATGGATCCCGGCTCATGGTCGAACCTCCCTACCACCTTCGCAAGACTTGTAAGTGTGCTAGCACTTGATTTCTCACCATGAAAAACCACTCTTGGCTTCCCTTTGTTCACGCCAAAATTGATTCCAAACCAGTCCATTTTTTCTGTTTTTGGGCGTGAGAGAAGAGAGAATTTTGAGAGAGATGATCTTGTGTTAAGTTAAAAGATTTTCCAAAAATCAATTTATATTTATGCCATAATGTTTATTAAATAAATAATAAACTTATGACACAAAACATGCAATGGCTTAGAGTGTCAAACACTCAAACTCCATGCAAAACCATTGAGTGTATTGTACACAATCTTCATGCAATGCATTAGAATTAAATAATGCATAATATGACATGTGTCATGTGGGCCCCACACGTTTCCAAATGAAAGTGGGCCCACGTGCACTCACGCGTTCGGGTTCGATATTTCCGAAATACCGAGCTTACGTCGCGACGTTAATTAAATCGAATAATTGCGGCTAGCGAAATTATTATTTACGTCGCTAACGAATTAATTCTAAATTAACTCGTTTGCCCGAATTAAAATCTAATTTTAATTCCGCGTCGAAATCTAATTTCGTTTAATATATCGAATATATTAATTTACCGATTAATTCCAAATTAATCGTTATCTCTCTCTAGACGATATTTTATCCTAGATAAAATATCTCCGTAATTAATCCTAGATTAATTTTCTCTCTCATCTATATATAATCCCAGATTATTCAAGAGTGCAAGTTGTGCGTCATCGGTGGATTATCGGGAAGCGACCCATGAGATCTCCGGATAAGTTGGCAGTAAATACGGTCGTCGGAGTATCCGAATCACGTACGTACCAAGTACTACGTTCTACCGATTTACGAGACAAGGTCAACTCCTAGCAAAGCACCAAGTCATCCCAATTCTCCGGACATATCCTTTTAAGAATATTTAAGATCTATATCAAGCGTAGTATACTAATGTATTGTGTATATCGGCCCAGTATCGGATAGTCACGTGCTAGGGCTGGGGCTGGATAAGTGTCTGCCCCGTCCGAAACACATATCGGATGTCTGGTAACTAGTCTCTATAATCGGATATTCATGACCTAGTCATAATATCACGATTGGATGCGCATCTCTTAAGAGCACTAATACCGTATCCTGCGTGACATCATCTCCACTATGACTGGAGTGATACTTCCGTCTTGACATCACATCCAATACACTACGATTCTCAATATACCCGGCATTGGCGTACACAGAACCGGTTAGAGTCCTAGACGACCTCAACTAAAGTATATCGATTGTCGTAAGCATTAGCGATGCAAGTCTCAGGTTAAGACTATACACACCTACCTTGATTTCGGCCTCCCATAGACACCTAGTCATAATACCAATGGGATTCCGAAGGGTCTATCCAGAGCGAAGCTGTTTCCCGTACCATCGGTGAAACACGAACTCCTATCGCACTTGCACAAGTATCCAATACTTATATATATGAGAACTATGCCGTTGTGCCCTCACAACGCGCACAAGTGCAATACTAGCCTATTCCGCATTATCGATGTCCAGTCTCGATAATACTACGGCTAGGGATATTTAATGATTAATCCTTCGTGGACTGATACTGTCTCATATCATCTCAATCCAGGAACTAATCATAGGGACCTCTCTTCATTTATATATCTATGGTGATCTAATCACAAATGACGAGAATGCAATTTCCTTGTTACATAGTTAATTTGCTACAGCAGCACAATGATCTGTGCAAATAGTGACGCTATGGGTCATTTTGTCCAACAGGATACTCATGCAAGTGTAATAGGAGGTTGTGTTTACCGATGGTACGGAAACAGCTTCGCTCTGGATAGACCCCTCGGAATTCCATTGGTAGTATGACTATGTGTCTATGGAAGTCCGAATCAGGGTACGTGTATTTGGTCTTAACCTGAGACTTGCACCGCTAATACTTGCGACAATCAATATACTTTGGTTTTTGTCGTCCAGGGCTTTAACCGGTTCTGTGTACGCCTCTTCTGGGTATATTGAGAAACGTAGTATATTGGGTGTGATGTCAAGATGGAAGTATCACTCCAGTCATAGTGGAGATCATGGTCACGTAGGATACAGAACTACTACTCTTATGTACTGCAGTCATCAGGATAATATGACTAGGTCATGATTATCCGATTATAGAAACTAGTTACCAGGGATCCGACATGTGCTTCGTACGGGGCAGACACAATTCCAGCCACAGGCCTAGCACATGACATTTGATACTGGATCGCAATGCGTAATACTACGTATACTACGCCTGGTATAGATTACATATTCCTTTAAGAATATTTCTGGAGAATTTGGTAGGCACGGTGCTTTGTTAGAAGCCAACCATGTCTTGTAAATCTGTAAAAACGTAGTACTAGATACGTACGTGTTCGGATAGTCCGACGACCGGATTTACTGCCAACATATCCGAGGTTCTCATGGGTAGCTTCCCGAAGATTCACCAATGACGTATGACTCGCACATAATTAATCTAGGATTAATTATTAGAGAGAAAATTAATCTGAGATTAATTACGGAGATATTTTATCTGGGATAAAATATTATTTAAAGAGAGAAAACGATTAATTTGGAATTAATCGATAAAATAATATATTCGATATATTATACGAAATTAGATTTCGACGCGGAATTAAAATTGGATTTTAATTCGGGCGAACGAGTTAATTTAGAATTAATTCATTAGCGATGTGAATAATAATTTTGCTAGGCATAATTTTTTAATTAAATTTGATTTAATTAAATCCCAACGGAAAATTCGTTAATTCGGAATTAGCAAACCCGAGCCCGAGAGTGTTTGTGGGCCCACTCACATTTCGAATTCAAGTGCGTCCCACAAGTCACATCAAGCGTCACATCATTATTCATTCAAGTGATGGATGTCTTGTCACTTTGAGTGATGTGATGGTAGTCACTTGTGAATGATGGGGGTGGTTGGAAGGCTTTATTGCCTTGTAGTTTTGGATTTGAATTTTTGGTATTAGTTTTTGGAAAACCAAATACACAAAAAAAAAAAACTCATTATCTTCCTCTCTCTCCCTACTACATTCGGCCAAGGGTCACCTTCTTCTCTCTTTTGTTTTTTCAAAGCCGACAGTTACAAGAAGCTTAGGAAATTTTGTGGCAAAATTTACAAGGTGCTAGCACACATTAGAAGTCATACAAAGGTGATAGGGAAACCCATTCATGATTCTTTGTAATTATCTTCTCACCTAGTTCCCCTCAATGTTAATGAGGTTTCTTTAATTGTATTATGTAATTGGGTAGAAGTTAGAATAGTGCTAGCCGGGGATAATAAATAGAGTGATTTGTTCTAGGAATAATTTGTGAGATATCCATCTGCATATCATTATTAATTTATTTACCGCGCCTTATTATGATTTTAGAATGCATGCTTAAGGGTGTATGATGAGACCTAATCAAAGATAATAAATTGGTTGCCAATTTACGCGAAAAACCCTCAACAAATATTAAGCGTTTTCCTTCCATTGAGTGATTCATTCTCAAGATCCAAGATTGGCACTGGTTTGTTGGCCAAAGTCAAGACCTTTGTCCATCGCGGATGTGTTTGAATCATGAAGGCTTTGTTCCATCTCGTATGTCTTGTCCAAGTTGTGATTTTTTGGCCAAAGTCAAGATCACTTCTTGTCCATCGACATCGATTACGAAGCTTTCCAAAGTCAATGGGTTTCGCTTAACTGGAATCATTAAGCTTGTTGTGCCAAAGCCAAGGCTTAGTTGATTCAGAGGAAAAATGTTAGGAAAATATATGGGATATATTGGCATATATATTATATATGTTTAGGACTTGGAGGTCCACCTACCGGATCTAGGAGTTGGATGAGATCCAATTGATCTTAGAGATCTACCTAGTTAAATATCAAACAACTTGTTGGCCAAAGTCAACATTATGTGTTATTTAATGGGATCCTAGCCCAATAGGAAACTAGGTTTCCCGAGTACTCAACAGAGGGTTAGAGGCTCGCCGAAAAATAGTGGGAGGCCAGTATTGAATTTGCAATTTCGTTCAAATTCTTGGCTTTACGCACTTTCAAATTATTTCATCAATTATAAATATTTATTAGTTGGACTAATATTTTATTATTTTTCTTGTAACAGTTAGACTGTACCCATACATTGTTAATTGAATATTTTGACTATTGCAATTAAGATGACTTGAAAGTTAAGCATTAGAGATATTATCATGGGCTACAATGTCTTTAATGGCACAAACTTTCAAGATTGGGACATGAATCTCAGGATTGTCCTGGGATCCGAGAAGTTGCTCTACACTATAGAGAGACCTCTTGGGCCTGATCAGTTGCTTGAGCTAGAGTTTTGGAAGACTCATAGCGATGACAACTCGACTGCTCAATAGGTAATGCTTGCTGCTATGACTCTGCAATTCAATCGTTAGAACAAGGGATTGGATCCATATGAGATGATGGCGAAGTTGCATGATCTTCACCAATCTAATCTTAGATCGCAAAGATATGAGTTGCAGAAGAAGCTCTTTCGCACTAGCATGTCAGAGGGTGCGTCTATTAAACACCATATGTCACAGATGATTGCTGACATTGAGCAGCTGGTACAGATGGGCATTGTCATCGAGGCTGAGACTTCAGTAGATTTGATCTTACAGTCTCTCCCGACACTTGGAGTGGGTTCATCATGAACTACAATATGATGAACCAAGAACAAACCCTTGGAGAGTTGATGTCCACACTATGCGAAGCAGAAAAAGAGCTCCTAAAGGGCAAAAAGCGCGAGGCGTACTTCACTTCAACATCTCAGACTCCGAGGGCTTGGTCCAAGGTGACTGGAGGTGTAAAGAAGAAGAAGAAGAAGAAGAAAGGCAAAGCCAAATCGTCAATACCTTATGGGAATGGTAAGGACAAATCCTAAGATGTATGTCTGCAGTGCGGCAAGCGGGGTCACTGGAAGCGTGACTGCCGCAGGTACAAGGCACACATGAAGGAAATCAAAGCGGGCAAGGCACCAGCTTCATGTATGTTTGTTATAGAAATAAACATGTCTACTACTAGTTTTAAAAATTAGATTTTTAATTATGGTTGTGGTACTCATATATGTACTGATGTGCAGGATCTGCAGATTAGCAGAAGACTGGCCTCATGAGAGATTGACCTCCGCGTTGGAAATGGGACACGAGTCGCTATTTTGGCCGTTGGCACTTTTGTTTTGGAATTGCCCTCGGGGCATGTACTTAAACTTACAGACTGTTATTATGTACCTAGTTTGACTAGGAATATAATTTATGTATCTATGTTATCCCAATGTGGGTATACTTTTGTATTTACAAACACTGGGTGTTTTATGTATAAAAATGATATCGAAATTTGCACTGCTGATGTAAATAATGGTCTTTATATTTTGAATATAAATCAATCTCAAACATATAATGTAACAAATAAAAGGCTTAAACTAAGTAACAAAGATGAAGCTTATATGTGGCATTATCGTCTGGGACATATTCTTTCATAGTGAACTACTCCTGGAACACCGCAATTAAATGGTGTGTCCGAACGGAGAAACCGAACTTTGTTTGACATGGTAAGGTCTATGATGAGTCGCACATAGCTACCAATTTCCTTCTAGGGATATGCATTGAACATTGCAATATTTATTTTGAATAAGGTTCCGTCAAAGTCTGTTCAACAAACACCATATGAAATATTGACAGGAAAGAAATCGGTTTTCTCATTCCTAAAGATTTGGGGATGCTGGGCATACGTCAAATGTTTGGAAGGTACCAAACTAGAACCCAAATCAGATAAATGCCTATTTGTAGGATATCCTAGGGAAACCAAAGGATATTACTTCTATCACCAATAAGAGAACAAAGTATTTGTTGCTCTACATGCGGTTTTCCTTGAGAAGGAATTCCTAAATGCAGTGGTAAGTGGGAGGAAAGTATAACTCGATGAAAATCGGAGTAATATTGTTCCTGGCACAGAATCCTTAACGGAACATAAACAGTTCATCAGGGATGAGATTGTACCACAATCTTCGAATACATAAGGACCGCGTAGGTCAGAGAGAGTCAGAAAACAACCTGAGAGGTATGGGTTTCTGATCTCACCTCATGTGGATATCAATCTTATTGAGGAAGACGAACCAGCTACGTATGAGGAAGCGATACAAGGTATCGACTCCGCTTTATGGCAAGAAGCCATGAATTCCGAAATGGATTCCATGTACACCAACCAAGTTTAGACACTAGTTGATGCACCCGAAGGTGTTAAGCCTATTGGTTGCAAATGGGTCTTCAAGAAGAAGACTGACATGGATGGCAACGTACAAGCGTACAAAGCTAGGCTTATAGCGAAAGGGTATCATCATCGACATGGTGTCGATTACGACGAAACTTTTTCACCTGTTGCCATCATTAAATCCATTAGGATAATGCTTGCTATTGCTGCATATTTCCATTACGAGATATGGCAGATGGACGTCAAAACCCATTTCCTTAAAGGAAACCTTTTGGAGGATGTTTATATGCAACAGCTTGACAGTTTTGTCATACCAAGTCTTGCAAACAAGGTTTGTAAGTTAAATCGATCCATTTATGGTTGAAGCAAACATCGCGTTCTTGGAACCAACGTTTTGATGAGATCATAAAAGAATATGATTTCGTTCAAAACGAGGATGATCCGTGTGTATATAAGAAGGTTAGTGGGAGTGCACTGACATTCATTATCCTTTACATTGATGATGTATTGCTTATTGGCAATGACATTCCCATGTTAACATCGGTGAAAGCTTGGCTTTCATTAAAATTCTCCATGAAGGATCTGAGAGAAGCAGCCTTTATTCTGGGAATAAATATCTACCGGGATAGATCTAGAAAGCTGCTTGGACTCTCCCAAAGCACGTACATTGACAAAGTGTTGAAGAGATTCAACATGGATCAGTCCATGAGGGGACTGTTGCCACTGTCACATGGCGTTACTCTATCTAAGGACATGTGTCATAAAACTCAAGATGAGAGAGACAAAATTAGTCGGATACCGTTCGCCTCGACAGTCGAATCGATCATGTATGCCATGATATATACGCGACATGATGTCTCGTATGCTTTGAGCATGTGTAGTCGCTATCAGGCTGATCCAGGTGATGGTCACTAGATGGCGGTTAAGAATATCCTTAAGTATCTTAGATGAACTAAGGATGCTTTATTAATCTATGGAGATGGAGAACTAGAGGTAATTGGGTATACCGATGCAAGTTTCCAAACCAATAAAGATGACTGCAAGTCGCAATCCGGGTACATATTTTGTTTGAATAACGGAGCAGTAAGTTGGAAATCTTCCAAACAAGAGACTGTTGCCGATTCTACAACAGAAGCGGAGTACATTGCTGCAGCTGAAGCAGCAAAAGAGGCAGTTTGGATCCGTAAATTCCTAATTGGATTAGGAGTAGTTCCGTTAGCAATTGCGCCAGTTCCATTATATTGTGACAATAATGGGGCTATAGCGCAGGCTAAGAAACCGCGGTCTCATCAACGATCCAAGCATGTTCTTCGACATTTCCATATGATTTGTGAGATCATACATCGTGGTGATGTGAAGATCGAGAAGGTCGTATCAGAGGACAACATTGCAGATCCGCTGACGAAAGCTATTCCTCAGTAAATGTTTGAGCGACATGTACATATTTCAGGTGTTAGATGCTTGAGTGACTGGCTATAGGCCAAGTGGGAGATTGTTGGACAATTATGACCCATAACGTCACTATTTGTAAAAGACATTGTGGTTATTGTACAAATTAACTATGTGACAATGGAAATTGCATTTTATCATTTTGTAATTTGATTCCTTAAATATATAAAGGACAAAAGTACTTATGATTAGTTCCGGATTATTAGATATGAGACAATATCAATCCATAATGGTTTAATCATTAAATATCCCTAGTCGTAGTATTATCGAGACTGGACATCGATAATGCGGAATAGACTAGTATTGCACTTGTGTTTGTTATGGAAGTGTAACATCATAGTTCTCATATATTTAAGTATTGGATACTTATGCAAGTGTCATAGGAGGTTGTGTTTACCGATGGTATGAAAACACTTCGCTCTGGATAGACCCCTCGGAATCCCATTGGTAGTATGAATATGTGTCTATGGGAATCCGCATCAGGGTAGGCGTATTTGGTCTTAACCTGAGACTTGCATCACTAGTACTTGCGACAATCAATACGCTTTGGTTTTGGTCGTCCAGGACTTTAATAGGTTCTGTGTACGCCTCTTCTGGGTTTATTGAGAATCGTAGTGTTTTGGGTGTGATGTCAAGACGGAAGTATCACTTCAGTCATATGGAGATGTTGATCACGCAGGGATACAGAACTGGTACTCTAATGGGTTGCAACCATCGGGATAATATGACAAGGTCATGATTAACCGATTAAAGAGACTAGTTGTTTGTGATCCGACATATGCTTCGTACGGGGCAGATACTATTCCAGCCACAAGCCTTGCATGTGACATCCGATACTAGATCACAATTCGCAATACTACGTATACTACGTCTGACATAGATTATATATTCCTTTAAGAATATTTCTGGAGAATTAGGTAGGCACGGTGCTTTGCTAGAAGCCAACAATGTCTCGTAAATCGGTAAAAACATGGTACGAGGTAAACACGTGTTCGGATGGTCCGACAACCGGATTTACTACCAATATATCCAGGGATCTCATGGGTCGCTTCCCGAAGATTCACGAATTTACTACCAATATATCTGAGATAAAATACTATTTGAAGAGAGAGAACGATTAATTTGGAATTAATCGATAAAATAATATATTTGATATATTAAATGAAATTGGATTTCGACACATAATTAAAATTGGATTTTAATTCGGACGAATGAATTAATTTATATTTAATTCGCTAGCGACGTGAATAATAATTTTGCTAGGCATAATCATTTAATTAAATTTGATTTAATTACGTCGCAACGGAAAATTTGTTAATTCGGAATTAACGAACCCTAACCCGAGATGTGTTTGCGGGCCCACTCGAATTTTGAATTAAGTGGGGCCCACAAGTCACATCACGTGTGACATCAATTGTCACATCGCATCCTACAACCAACTTCAAAATGGAGATCTTGGAGGAGTTCTCAAAGGAAATTTTTGTCTACAACGCATCCTACAACCGTTCTTTGTAAGTATGTTTCTGTCATTCTTACTTCTTGTATTCACATGTTTTATGCTTGGATTGATCTTGGGAATGCCATAGAAGCCCAACAGTTGGGACAATTTAAATTGGATTTACTAACCCATCACACCTACCAAAAAAATATATATAACTAATGAATTTTGGATTATTCATTAATATATTTCATTTTTCCCATTTTGCCGTGTGGCCACTTCTTTCTTCCTTTTTGGAATTGGCTAAAGCAATTTTTCTTTATTTGAGAAATAAAGCAAATGGCCACTGAAATTTATAAAATGGGAGCCGAAAGAAAAGCAATCACTCTTTCTCTATTGTGGCCACTATCTTCATTCTCTTTGTTTTAGGCCGAATGGCCACTGCCTCTATTGTTTGAAGATAAGGCCGAATTGGCCTCTGCATTTTGCACATGCCGAATAGGCAATTGGGTTTATGTTTGAAGGATGGTCGAATGGCCACTGCTTTGCAAGTATGATTGCTTCCTCTCTGTTCGCCGAACTATTGCTTCTCTTGGAGGGTAATTTTTGGCTAATTTTATTCTTGCTAGTACATAAAGGAGTCAAATGAAGGTGATAGGGATACTCACCCATGAGTTTGGAAGCTTCAACATCCATAAAAGTTTTGAAAGTCAAATCCGATCAATGCAAGTTTATTTCGCAAACTTCTTGATTTATTCACACACTAATCACGCTTAGAGATCCCATGGCATGTCTAGGACACTTACAGTTCACGTAATCTGAGTTAATAAGAGATAAAGAAGTAGAAACAGATAGATAAGAAAATGCCAAAACCTATAGTAGTAAGGATCAGAGACCCAGAGTTAAGATAATAAAGGATCATACAAGAACTTGCAGTAAAGAATAGTATAGAAAGTTTAAACAAGAGTAAAATGACGAGAAAATCCAAGCAAAGTTTCTTTTCCTTAAGAGGGATTCCTTTCCTCCCCATAAATTTTTTTTCCTAGTTGATCCAATAACACTCGAGCACCTCATATAGATATCGAGTTTCCCGAATAACCAAGAACATATATAAGGTAGAAGAAGCAAGAAGTCAGGATTATTCGCAAGGACTTCTGATATATGTTAGATGCCATATGAATGAAGAATTTTAGACTTCCCGAACTCACGCCCATAGGCAAATAAGATGGATGATGATAGAAATAACGATTAGTTACCCTAGTCAAGGAATTCAATAGATAAGGCCCCGACATACCCAGATCCTCGCCCCTCCGTGATGCCTGTCAAGGAAGCTGTCATGTTGGAGGATAGCTCATACCTACCACCTTACATGAGAAATATACTCTACCAGGACACAGAGTACCAAAACAGGATAGCAAAACTCATCAAGATATAATATGTTTACCCTAGTCCTTACCAGCATAGATATCGATGACCGTAAGAAGTTGATGAGAGTTCATCTTAAGAAATAGAAAGACCTCGGAAGACAGGTTACCTATAAAAAGATTAAGGAAGTCTTCAATGATATAAAGAAGTGAACCCATTATAACTTAAAAGATATAGACAACACAACCCAAGGTTTACAGTACTAGTAGAAGTCCACAGGACAGATTAAACTCATTTGGACATACAGAGTAGCCCAAATTCAATAGGAAACCGTGGAAGTACAAAAGAGTAGACCCGTAAAATGGGAGATATTTGGGAGTGACAAAAGTATTAGTATGAACAATAGAATAAGATGCCATAGCTGCGACTTGGAGTAGAGAACATAGATCTAGAAAGTAGTCACAAGAATGAATCATCACCAGATTCAGTAGTATGGTGTAGAGCCAAGAGGTAGGATATGAAAAACAGTAAGAAAGAAAAAAGAAGTGTCAGGAAGATTCGGTGCGTTTAGAGACATGGGTAATGTAGTTTGAAGATAGTCAAAATGAGTGAAGACTCTAACCAAGCCAGTGAGCATATGCCCACTTCACAACTTAGAGCCCATTAAAGAAAATGACCAGTAAAGTAAAACAATGGATAGATTAGATGAATAGCGAGATGATCAGACAACCAAATCAATAAGCTCAAATGAAACGTAGAAAAAAAGAATGGAATAGAATAGTTTGAAGCTATAATAAGTTGAGCTAAGCCTGGAAGCCACCATAGAATTAAGGAACCCTTAAAGAAGTGAAGGCTTAGAAGTACGAAGAGATCAGAAAGAACGCTTCTTGGGAATATAGCGAACGGTTTATAAAGAGTCTCATGGTATTGAGAAGAAGGACTAGGTATAGAGTAGCACCTGAACCAAAGATTTTGTAGGAGATATATCAAATAATCAAAGTAGAGAGTGTTTTTAAGAACATAATAAAAGAAGAAATAATTCTAAGTGAGACATTTTTAAGAAAAGTTATATAGATGAAACGAAGAAAAGAAAAAGAACTAGTTAAGCAATAACAAGGATGTAAAAGAACAGTGTTAAACATAAATAGGGATATGTGAGAGCTAATATCCTTCAGATAAGAAGACGGAGATATAGGCCGTAGAAGTTTCAGTTATAGAACATATGTGAGAATATGAAAAGGTCAGCAGGCACAAGGTTTGGAAGTAAAACCGTAAAGGTGCAACGGCAATAGGAGGAAATACTAAATAAGTATTGGCAGAAGTGTAGTATATAGTATAGAATCGAGAAAAATAAGTTTACTATAGTTTGGAAAACAATAAAGATGAGGTATCCTAGCATGTAATTAGTTATAGAAGACGCGTTGATGTAAAGAAACATCACCAGATTTGTAGAAACAATTAGAGCAATAACAATTAGGAAATGAACTTTAGGAAGACAAAAACGTCAGCATCGACATTAACAACAGGGAATGTGAAGTTCATAAGCGATTGAAGTTTGGCAAGGCAAAAAAATATAGAAAGTTAAGTAGCTAAGTAATCATAAAGGATCTTAAGATCAAGTTGGACAAGTGGAGCATGAGGATTATCAAGTACAAACATTGTTAATAATGACGAGGATCACCCCTGTAAACTTATCGATTTCGGATAGAGAGTATGGGAAACCTAATCGTGAGTCAATAGTATCTTTAGTAAGAGTCAAAGGTACCAGCTATTAAGAAACTGATCAAGTCAGATGATTGTTGGGCATAATTAAAGATCTAGAGAAAGAAATTTCCTGGATATAAGGAAGTTGAGCACAACTAAAGGTCCAGAAATACGGTAGATAAAATACCCAGCGAAGATCTTATGAAACAAGAACGAGGTAGTACTTCTCAGTAAAGAACACTAATGGATATTCACTAAAGCCACGAACTATGAAGTAGATTACCCAAGCACGACGAGAGGTATGATGCATGTGTTTGATAATAAGAAGATAGAGAATATCATATGCCTATTACTCAATTTGACATTTAATAAATGGCCGAAAGATCCAAAACGCATGTATTATTGTTTAACCGTTAAACGACTTATAAATAATCAGTAGTATTATAAAAGTTGCCCTAGTGCCTTACAAGTTTATTTCATTAGTTAAACTCTCTAGGTTCAGACATATCTGTCATGAAATCTAATTTCTTGTACATAATCTGCCCATCCGTAAATTATGACGAACATGGATAAACTCTCTGAACCATACATGGCGAGGTCACTGCATACGTATAATTCTTCTGTCACAGGTATCCAGATTGTCCCAGAGATATAGATATAAACGTCAAATCTCTATAGGTATAATCATGTCGACGAGATTCTATTAGCAATCTCTTAAATAACACTTTGAACTGATTTCTACAGTGCACCACAGGCCCATGGGTTTAACAGATTGCTAATTCCATAATGGATGCATATGTTCTGTACACAGAACTGACAGATTCTATCTTAATATGAACAGGATATCCTGAGGATCAGTCCATACCAAACGAACAGACGAAGGTATGATCTAAATATATAGGTGACGTGACTGCCATCAAAGTGTGGAGGATACCTCATATATCCACAGTGGTATCTCAAGTTGAAGGATCATTATGCTCACTCAACCCGAGAAGATTCTTATTGACGTTGGTCTACTATCTATTAAGAATCTTCGGTGAGTCGTTCAGTAGTTATCTGATATAAACACCTATGTGTCTATATGATTCTCTTGGGACTCATTGTTCATTGAAAAACCATTAGAATCTAATATTCCAATATACGACACGTACCGATCTCAACGTGTTTACATACTGACCAAGTAATTGTAAACCTTGACCAGGAACAGTTAAGGAATGATATTGTTATGATACTACTCAATGTCAGTTGCGACACTTTCGCAACTGTATCATAACCAATCACTCTATGGTTATTTACATCTTTACCATATAATAAAATAATTCATATTATAGAAACTATTTATTTTATTCATTAATAAAATATTTACAAAAAAATTTACAGGGAAATACATAAGAAATTGGCGCTCAGAGCTCCAACCCTAACACCTTCCCCCAGTCATGTTGTATATGTGTATATTATATCCGTTAATTCCATAAGTTACAGTCTAAGGTGGGTTTTTCTCCCATGCCTCCAAAAATTCATAATACTATACATTTTATTCCATGAAATAACTGTAATAAAATTGGCCAACACCATACATGCGTAAAAATAAGTCTTTACTTAAAACAAAATAAATAAAAAAGTCAACTTATAAAGAGAGTGACCACCCACCGATAATCCTCTATTACCACTAATCTTGGATGCAAATGGGGAGATTCCCGTGGAGAAGCTAATCGTTATCATGGATGTAGGGCTTTGATGTATGCTGATATGAAACTTTGTAGTGGCCTCTAATTTTCTAGGATGAAACATTACATGTCGCGATGCCCACATGGGTAGGGCAGAGGCAGAGAGCTTCCCCTATTTCACGTCGCAACGCCGAGATTTACACGTCACGACGCTCACACGAGAAGACCTGAAACAGAGGCCATTTCTTATAACCTGTCGTGATATAAACCTACTGGCGTTGCGATGCTTGCCTGTTTTTAGGCCTAAACATCACCTCTTCAATTTTTTATTTTTCCCAAATGCATTTCAACACCCTTACACCATAACTTTCGCACAAGCACTTCTTTAAACTTCAATCTTTTTACATGATATGTCAACATTCTATTATCAAGAGAACTCTTCAACATTGTAAATCTTACTTAGTTCAATATCTAGATCTTATAAACTTGGCCATTTCTTTATAAAATCAATTTTCTTAGTTCAATACCCACCTTAATACAATCACTAAGATGATCATAACACTTGCATAACATCACCTTATCAAAGCTTCACAATTCAAGTGTTGGGTTAAGATGGTCTTACCTCATCTCATTTGTTTTCCTTCATCCATCAAGTCTCTTATGGTTGCTACTCTTCTTCTTAGCTTGTTATGTGTGGATTTGTATTTGTTTCCTCTTTAGTTTTGGTGAGAAACATGGTTTCCCTTTTCTCTCATTCTTCTTTATTCTTTCTTTCTTTCTCACATTTCTCTCTTCCTCTCAAATGTTAGGGATGATTGAAAAGTACTCCTTATTTATAATAGAGGCTGATTTGGAGAATTTGATAATGTTTTAATTTGAAGAACAAATCAGAATTTTGGAGAGAAATGTAGAATTCTCTAGATAGGTCCACATGTACTATTCATCCGAATTTTGAGCTATATTTTTGACTTGTTTATGATTTGATTTTGGAAAAATATTCAATACGGACGTTGTAGGCCTCGATCTTAACTATCTGACCGTATAAGGTTCATAAAATTCAGAGATCATATGAAAAAGTTACTTCCCAAATACCAAGGGTTATCCGGATTTTCTCTTGGAATGAATTTTGTATCGGAACTTCGAGGAATTCACCGAATATCCAAAAATTCATTTCATTAATGTATACATGTTCGAACATGATTTATATTATGTATCACGTATCCCATAATGTAATAGTAGTCAAGATCACCGGGTGTTACAAATTCTCCCCTACATATATAGGATTCATCCTCGAATCCTCTTCTGGGTCCAAATTTTGGGTCCATCTTGGTTCTAGTATCTTGATGTCTCTGCTACTCTTATTTTCCTTAACTTGCTCTCTGGTTTTCTATCCAATCCTTCTTCTGGCACATTTTATTCGACCTTGACATGGGTATAAGTTCTGAATTCATCAACTCTTTGATCTTTGGAAATCCCTTTATCGATATTTTGTCTCTTATGGTAACTATTCTCCCTCCATTTTCCTTAAATACTAATCATAAGTAACGTTATACGGGCTGTGTTGAATGCAAAGTTTCTTCTTATCTCGTTTTCGGATTCCTGATACTTCTGAATCTTGAGATATACTAATATTCTCTATGGTTAGGCTTCCTCACATCCTTTAAATGCACAAAAGAATAACCATACTAAATATTGCCCTAGCCCTATATGCTCAATCTAATTCTGGCATTCTTCCTCTTAATTAATATTTTTGACTCTCTCTTTCTCTTTACTGAGTTTCAACTATAATCAACTTTCGACCTTCATCTCCTCGCATCTCTATTTACCTTTTGGGCTTAAGTCCTCATAATTTATGCTTACCCCTTTTATATGCCTTAAATTTACCATCATAGTTTTCCCAAAACCTCTTAGCTCCAAGATATTAGTTCTGGATATAATTATGACTGTAACCTCTGAAACTAGGTACTTATATTAAGCCTAAATGTACGTACACTTGTGCTTAAACTGTGTTCTTCTTCACTATTAACGTCAATACTGGTGGCTCAATTATGATTAATGTTCCTACCTTTAGATCTATTGCTGGTTTACATCCGACTAGTTATTTTCCACACTGATTTGTCTTCTTTCCTCATATGCTCTCTAAGATACCCTATTTTCACTCACTCCATAAGCTTGTCCTGTCAAGTGTCGTTCCAATCTCAATATTACCATGCACTAAGTTCTTTGCCAATCTTCACGCTATACCGCAATAACTCCACTTCTAATCATCCTAAGTATCATTCATTGGGTATATTGACGTCCAAGGCTCATTGCTATACATTTCATCATATACTATGTTGATACCTTTCTTTCAGATTTCTTAAATGAAATGGTCTATTGTTATTCATCATTTGTCATGTCTAACACTATTACTCAATATTTCTGTCATTACTTGACTAATGCTCTTTCTTTTCGTTATTTTATCTAAATAGTTCCTTTTTCAAATTCCTATAGTTCTTTTCTTATTCTCTTATGTTCTTATACTATGTCTGAAACTTCTGTGATCTACGTTTCTATCTTTTTCTCTAAGGGATATTTTCTTCCAAAGATTCTTTGTCATACTTTATAGGATACTTTAGTACACCACAATTTACTTGTTTCAGGGAATATCAAAGGGTGATCATCAAGGTCCTTCAATATTACTATCGTCTAATGAGGGTTGGGTGGGTGGGGTTGGTTCTGAAGTCATTTTTTTAAATCATGTTGGCCTCACTAACTTTGCATGTTGCAGTTGTACATGATGTTTATTCAATATCATAGAATTATCTTATCGATGTTAGACAATTATGACCCATAGCATCACTATTTGAAAAATACATTGTGTTTTTGTACAAATGAACTATGTGACAAAAGGAAATTGCTATTTTATCATTATTGTAATTGGATTACTTGGATATATATATAATGATAAAAGTCCAAATGATTAAATCGGATTAATAAGATATGAGGCAGTATTAATCCACAAATTATTTAATCATTAAATATCCATAGTCGTTGTATTATCAAGGCTAAACATTGATAATATGGAATAGACTAGTATTGTACTTGTGCGCATTATGGAAGCTTAACGGCATAGTTCTTATATATTTAGGTATTGGATACTTATGCAAGTGTAATACGAGGTTCTGTTAGCCATTGGACCGGTAACAGTTTCCCTCTGGATAGACCTACTCAGAATCCCATTGGTAGTATGACTATGTGTCTATGGGAATCCGAATCAGGGTAGGTGTATGTGATCTTTAGCTAGAGACTTACGTCGCTATTACTTGCGACAATCAGTTTACTTTGGTATTGGTCATCCGGAGCTTTAACAGGTTCTGTGTACGTCTGTATTGGGTTTACTGAGAATCGTAGTGTATTGGATGTGATGTCAAGATGGGAGTATCACTTCAGTCATATGGAGTTGATGGTCACACAGGATACGATACTAGTACTCTTATAGGCTGCAACTATCGGGAAAGTATGAATAGGTCATGACTTTTCGATTATAGAGACTAGTTACGCGGGATTTGATATAAGCTTCGTACGAGGCAGACACAAAGCCAGCCCTAGGCCTAGCATATGACATCCGATATTGGATAGTATTACGCATTACATGGTATTACTACGTCTGATACAGATAATATTCCAAGGTGGATATTTCTGGAGAATTGGGCAGGCACGGTGCTTTGCTAGAAGCCAACCATGTCTTGTAAATCAGTGAGAATGTTGTACGGGGTACGCACATGTTCGGATGGTCTGATGACCGTATTTACTACTAACATTTCTAGGAATCTCTTGGGTCACTTCCCAAGGATTGACCAATGACATTTGACTGAAATAGAATTAATCTGGGATTAATTATGAGAGAGAAAAATTAATATGGGATTAATTGCGGCAAGAATTAATATGGGATTAAATTCGTATAGAAGAGAGAACACAATTAATTTAGAATAAATCGATAAAATAAATATATGAAATTGGAATTGGATTTCAATATGAAAAAAAATTGGATTTTAATTCGGGAGAACGAATTAATTCGGAGTTAATTCGTAAGTGACTATCGTAATAACTTTGCTAGGCATAAATATTTAAATAAATTGGATTTAATTAAGTCGCAAATACAAATCCGTTTAATTCGAAATTAAACGAAACCGGTCCCAAATCTAGTTTTGTGTTGGAGAACCCAACTTAAATTTGGAATTTAAAAGTGGTGGGACCCACGTCGTTTACATCAATTGTCAAAATGTGATTTGAGTAGTTGGCAAAATTAATTGGATTCATTTACTTCACATACCAACCAACTTTGGTAAATTGAATCCCTATTCTCTCTTCTCCCTCATTTTGGCCGATTATTGCACTCCTTGGAAGAAAAAATTTGCTTCAAAAATTTTGACTAAGCTAGCACTTTGGGAGTCTAATGAGGTGTTAGGGAAAGTCACCCAAGGCATCAAACAACAAATCAAAAGCTTGGAGCTTCATCCCAACAAAGAAATTTCGAATTTCACCCAAGAACAATGTGAGTATTTCCGCTACTTAACTTGTTAAATTCACACTACAAATCATATTTAGAGACCTTGTGGCATGTCTATGAGACTAACAATGGTATCTAGAGCCTTCTAAACTTGATTTTGAAATCTATGGTTCTTAACTTTAATTTGGGTATTTTTGCTTGGAGCATGAAATTTCTAAATTGAGTGTTTGGTTGATGTTAGATGATGATAACTTAGAGTTGTGCATCATTGGATTGTTAAAAATTGATTGGATCAAATTTTCCCCAATTTCTACATGTTGGCCGAAACTACCCTAGGATTTGCTCATGGTGATTTTTTGAAATTAGACACTTGGATGTGTAAATGGCATGAAATTGAATGTTAATCGTTGATTTAATTGGATTGAAATCAAATTGAATATTAATTTCTTGCTTATTGCCATGAGATGCATGTTGTTGGAAGACTTGATTTTGCTTCAATTTGTGTTGGACATGAATTGGAATGATTAAGCATGATTAATTAGATTAATTAATGTTTTGGATATATTAGATTAATTAATTAATTGTGTTAATTACACTTTATTTGAATTAATGTGATATTTGGAATATTGTGTTAATGAAATTAGTCCCTAAAATACTAATTGGGCTAATTTGGTTATATTTGGACTAATGGGCTTGGTTGGGCCAAGTTTGGTTTTGGACAATTGGGTTGGATCCAATTGGGTCTAAACCATTTCCATAAAAGTCCAATATGAGACTTTTATGCCTTTAATAATTGAATTGGGCCTAATGGGCCAAAATTAATTTTTGACATAGGGTGATTCCTAAATGGGCCAAGGCATTATGGGTTTGATCCATAATGGCCAAAAGTCCATGCCTAAAGAATTAATTAAAGCCCATTGGAACTAATCGAATTGGCATTGGATGCTAAATGGGCCTTTGAGGCCATTTGGATTGGATTTGGAATCCAAGTGTAAAAAGACATTACTAAAATAAATGTAATTATTTAATTTTGAATTAAACATGAATTAGTATTGAATACAATTAAATTATATTTAATATTGTAGTTCGATATAATTCAAGAATACTTATTTTGAGTATTTATTCTTGAACGAGTTGGACTCGGGCAAATCAAATCGTTGTATGAACATTGGATGGTCATTAATTGAAGATTAATTAATTGGATTAGATTGATTGACAACATGCTATGAGTGAATACTTGGATGTATTTGTTGAATAATGTATATCGGATGGATATTAGATGGGTGGGGGCAATTTTGGAAATTGTTATAAATATGGTATTTATTTGAAATTGGACCTGCGTGTCCAGCCTATCACCTATCATTCTCATTGTATTTTTCTTCTCACTAATTCCCTTCAATGTAAATGAGGTTTCTTATAGTGTTATGTAATTGGGTTTTAGAAGAATGTAAAGTGCTAGCGGGAGAGAGAAAATAGAGATTTGTTCTAGGAACAAAATGTGAATATCCATCCGCATATCATTATTAAATTTGTCGTGCCTTATTATGCTTTCAGAATGCATGTTTAAGGGTGTATGATGAGTCCTAATCAAAGATAATAAATTTGTTGCCAATTTACGAAAACGCCCTCACATTAAATATTAAGTGTTTCCTTCCATTGAGTGGTTCTCTCTCAATATCCAAGATTGGCTTTGATTTGTTAGCCAAAGTCAAGATCATTGTCTATCGCGGATGTGTTTGAACCATGAAAGCTTTGTTAACATCGCATGTCTTGGGCAGTTGTGACTTGTTGGCCAAAGTCAAGGTCACTTTTGTTCATCGACGTGGATTACGAAGTTTTCCGACTATCAATGGGTCGCGCTTAACTGGAATCATTAAGCTTGTTGAGCCAAAGCCAAGGCTTAGTTGATTCAGAGGAAACAGGTTAGGAAATTTATTGGATATATGTTTCGATGTAGGATGTCCACCTACCAGATCTAGGAATTGGGTAGGATCCAATTGATCTTAGAGATCTACCTAGTTAAATTTTATACAGCTTGTTGGCCAAAGTCAAGGTTGTGTATTATTTAACGGGATCCTAGCCCACTAGGAAATTAGGTTTCCCGAGTACTCAACGGAGTGTTAGAGGCTCGTCGAAAATTAGTGGGAGGCTAGTATTAAATTTGCAATTTCATTTAATACTTGCTAATACGTGCTTTATTATTTATCGTCATTATAAATATTAGTTGGAATAATTCATTTATTGTTTTCTTTGAACAATTAGACTGCACTCAAACACTACTCCATTTGTAGTTGGTTATATAGTTGGACTATAGTAACCATTGCATTTGAGTGTACCCGAAATCATTGATTGGATAGTTGGACTTTAGCAATCAAGATGGCTGGAAAGATTAGCGTTATGAACATAATCATGGGCGAGAATGTCTTTAACGGCGTAAATTTTCCAGATTGGGAGATGAATCTCAGGATAGTCCTGGGAGCCGAGAAATTACTCTATTTTATAGAGAGACCTATCGGGCCTGATCCCGGACTTGAGCGACCAGTTGATCATGAGCTTTGGAAGACTCATCTAGATGATAACTTTATTGCTCAATCCGTCATGCTTGCTACAATGACTCATCAATTTCATCTTCCGAACAAAGGATCAGATCCTTATAACATGATGTTGAAATTGAAGGATCTTCATAGATCTAATCATAGATCTCAAAAGTATGAATTACAAAAGAAGCTCTTTCGCTCGTGTATGTCAGAGGGTACATCTGTCGACCACTACGTGTCGCAGATGATTGCTAACATCGAATTGCTAGGTCAGCTGGGTATTACCTTCGGGGCAGAGACTTCTATAGATTTGATCTTACAGTCTCTGCCCGACTGTTGGGGCGGGTTCATCATGAACTATAATATGATGAACCAAGAGAAGACTCTTGGAGAGTTGATGGCTATGCTGAAAGAAGCAGAGCCAGAGCTTCTGAAGGGTAAGAAGCGCGATGCGTATCTCACTTCGACATTCAAGAAAGCTAAGGCATGGCCAAAGCCTTTTAGGGGTGTGAAGAAGAAGAAAA
>SKCR01000945.1:0-28600 GCA_019454045.1 Zanthoxylum bungeanum
GATGCGTGTATGCATGAGATGCATATGGTTATCAAAACAGCATATATCCTTCCGACCTTATTATTCCTCACACACTCGTGGTAAGTCAATTTCTGCCCTAGGTATGGCTCATTTTATGCACCAATGTGGGGTACATAAAGATCATTCCCTCCTACGCTACATGGGTGAACCTTGGCTACCTCAGTCCCTCTTCATCAGTAAAAGACAAAGACCGCCCATTTATAATATTGACTAAGCCTATTATGGGGATCATTCCATTGTATAGAAATGATGAATTGGGCCCTCGGTAATCACGGTTGTGGCGGAGATGGACTTGGAGATATCCAAAAGTATACAAATATGCCATAACAGGGCGTACCCTTCCTGGATGAAAGCCAATGCAGATATCAGACTCATGCGTCTGGCATATTCGGATCATGTTTGGACCTTCTAAGCCCATCAATGTTTTCATACAAGTTGGCCCATTATCATTTTAAATCATTCAATCAGATTATCGCGAGGTGTAAACTTGTCCTAGTTGAAAAGGCCCGACAAGTTTACACATTTGCGATAAGGTGGCTAAATAACTTCAAATGATAGGGGACCCAAACACAAGGTGGTCCATCATCATTTTGAAAACTTTTGGTCCAATCATCATAAGATACAAACTCGTCCCAGTTTAAGTGGCCCAACAAGTTCGTATCCTATGAAGAGAGGTCCAAATGGATCCAAATGACATCACACCCAACACACTACGATCCTCAATATACCCAGCATAGGCGTACACAGAACCTGTTAAAGCCCTGGATGACCGCAACCAAAGTATATTGATTGTCGCAAGTATTAGCGGTGCAAGTCTCAGGTTAAGACCAAATACACCTACCATGATTTCGAACTTCCATAGACACATAGTCATACTACCAATGGAATTCCGAGGGGGTCTATCCAGAGCGAAGCTGTTTCCAGTACCATCGGTAAAACATAACATCCTATTACACTTGCATTAGTATCCTAACCCAAATATATGAGAACTATGTCGTTGTGCCCTCACAACGCGCACAAGTGTAATACTAGTCTTTTACGTATTTATCGATGTCCAATCTCGATAATACTCTGACTAGGGATATTTAATGATTTATCCTTCGTGGACTGATACTGTCTCATATCATTCTCAATCCAGGAACAAATCATAGGGACCTCCTATCATTTATACATCTAGGTGATCTAATCACAAATGATAAGATTGCAATCTCATTTGTCACATAGTAAATTTGTACAACAACACCATGATCTGTACAAATAGTGACGCTATGGGTCATAATTGTCCAACAGTAGGTGGACATCCAAGTCCGAAACATATATCTTATATATGCCAATATATCCAATATATTGCCTAACCTTTTTCCTCTGAATCAACTAAGCCTTGGCTTTGGCACAACAAACTTAGTGATCCCAGTTAAGCGGAACCTATTGACCATGGAAAGCTTCGTAATCAATGTCGATGGACAAGAAGTGATCTTGACTTTGGCCAACAAATCACAACTTGGACAATACACCAATATGGAACAAAGCCTTCATGATTCAAACACATCCTCGACGGAAAAAGGCATTGACTTTGGCCAACAAACCAATGCCAGTCTTAGATCTTGAGTAAGAATCACTCAATGGAAGGAAAAACGCTTAATATTTTGTGAGGGTTTTTCGCGTGCAAATTGGCAACCAATTTATTATCTTTGTTAAGGTCTCATCATCATACACCCATAAACATGCATTCTAAGCACATAATAAGGCGCATATAAATAAATAATAATAATATGTGGATCGATACTTTACACATTGTTCCTAGAACAAATCTCTCCATTTCCTCTCTCCTGCTAGCACAAGTATTACTTCTACCCGTTACATAACACTTTTAAAGAAACCTCATTTACATTGAGGGGAATAGGTGAGAAGAGAAATACCTAGAGTCAAAGAGGTAATAGGCTGGACACGCAGGTCCAATTAATAAATTCTAAATTTATTACAACAATTTCCAAAATTGCCCCACCCATCTAATATCCATCCGATATACATTATTCATGCATCGCAACCATGTATTCACACAAGCATGTTATCAATCAATCTAATCCAATTAATTAATCTGATAATTAATGACCATCCAATGTTCAAACAACGATTTGATTTTGCGCGAGTCCAACTCCTTTTGCGAATAAGTACTCAAAGTATGAATTCTTGAATTAAATTAAACTACAACATTAAATCTAATTTAATTTGTATTTAATACTAATTTATTATTTAATTCTAAATTAAATATTACACCTTAATAACGAACCTTTACGACTTAAATTCCAAATTAATCGTTACGGGTCTCAAAGCCCAATTAACATCCAATGTTAATTTAATTAAAGTCCAATGGGCTTTCAATTAATTTCTTTAAGGCGTGGACTTTTGGTCAACTTGGGTCAAACCCAATAACCAAAGCCCAATCAAGGAATAACCCCATAAGCCTAGAAATCAATTTAGGCCCATTAGGCCCAATTAAAATATTAAGGTCCATTAGTCATAATTTGACTTTATGGAAATGGTTTTGGGCCCAATTGGATCCAACCAATTTGGTTAAACCAATCGTGGTACAACTGACCGGCGTAAACACACACGTATAACGCAAGCGCACGTATCGTTCAAGTAGTATAAAAATATCGATCCCACGAGGACTTAATTCCTACTATTGTTATTAATTATTGAATCTATTTATTTACAGATATCTAATTAAATGAAGAAGAGAATGATTATTTGATTGGTTGAAAGTGGTTTTACAAAATAAATAAATAAATAAAAAGACAAAAGAAAATACTAAGGAAAATAACAAAAGACACAAAGATCTAGGGTTGTGAATCATTCTAATATCATTTAAAAGATGAAGTGGTTATTTTATATTTGTGTAATAAATCAGTTTACTAACCTGAAACACTAAATTATGCAAAAGCCTCTGTCGATGGTCAGACGCAAATACCCAGTTTAACCCAATTGAACCATATGTCTATGTCAACCAAATTATCTGGATTCATTAAGTTTAAGTTCCAATTATGGCTACCCCCGCCCGACAGGTATATTCCTATCCTGTAAGGAAATCTATTAAAGGTGATCAGACAACAAGAAGCATTAAGCTTAAGACTTAATAAGTAAACCTTTAAATTACCCAAACTATAAAATAACCCCTTATAAACCGGTGATATTAGAATTCATCACAACCCCAGATAACTAACACATAACTAGGGCTAGTAACAACTTAAAAGTAAAAGACATAAAGTAAAAATACTGAAAAGTAAAAGACATAAAGTAAAACTGAAAAGTAAAATAAAATAAAATGCTAAAGTAAAAGGAATTACTTTTACTACTACTAATTTAGATATCTCCCATAAAATAATATATAAACTTGTGATAATAATACCAACCGACCATATAGGCGGTATCCTAATTAAGTCAAATTAAGTCCAACCAGCCATAAAGGCGGAACCAAAATTAAATTGCCAACCGACCAATCTGGCGGTATCCTTTATTAGTCAGGTTTAAACCAGATTAAAATGAATTACCAACCGACCAATCTGGCGGTATCCTTTTTAAGTCAATATTTTAAATAGTGAATATATTATTTTTAAGGGAGATTAATCTAAATAGTAACAGTAAAAGAATTACCTTTCACCCTAGCTGGAGAAGTTACCTCCTCATGGTAAATAGTAAAAACTGTAAAAAGTAAAAAGTAAAAATTAAATTACTATTATTACAAAAAGTAATTAAAATTATTTACAAAACTAAAAACTAAAAATAAAAAAAAAACTAAAAACTAAAGAATCTAGAGAGAGAAGCTCTCTCTTTAGAAGGAATTGAAGAGAGAGGAAGGTGCAATGAATTCTGAAATCTCGAGCTCAATTTATAGGCCTCGGTAGGATCCAGCGTCGCGACGCCAGGTCCTCAGCGTCGCGACGCCGGATTTGTCGACGTGGCACGCTCTGGTTCGCTGGTTTGAAGATTCTGGATAAGATGATAAGGTGACACGTGGCAGAGTGGTTGGGCTTCAATTATTGTGACACGTGGCGGCTTCTGATTGGTCGCTGAGATTCTTATCCGCCACGTGTCAGATAAGGATAGGATACTCAATTATTGATGCTGACATGGCGCTGACGTGGCGGTGACATGGCGACGACGTGGCGACACGTGGGAAAGAGACTGTCGGCACCGTAGGATTGCGACACGTGTCGACACGTGTCACGCTGTGATTGGCTGATGCTGACGTGGCAAGTTGACTTGGTTGACCTTGTGACGTGGCGGATGACGAGGCGTGACACATGGCGAAGTTGACTTTTTGACCGATGACATGGCTGATGACGAGGCGACACGTGTCAACTCTGAGTGTCGGTAGCATATGATGATGACACGTGGCACGGCGCACGTTAGCAGATCGGTTGTGATGGTGACACGTGTCACGGCGCATTTTAGCAAAGTCAAACTTTTCTCAGATTCTGATTTGTGGACCCGGCGCACGTTAGCACTGTTCGGCGTATTTTAGATGTCGCGACGCGGAAGTCTGGGCGTCGTGACACGCTTAAGACCAAAATATCCCTGTTGACGCATTTTTGTCCGTTTTTGCCCCAAATTGCCTCCAATGCTTTCCAAACTTTATTTTATCTACAAAATAACACAAAACATATCAAAACGTTCACAAAACTCAAGAAACTATACAAAATATTAGGTTAAATGAGTGGGAAATAGTGATATAAATACCACTCATCACACCCCAAGCCCAATTAGCCCAATAACAACTTTTAAGCCCAATTTCCAAAATTAGCCCAATTAATTAAATCACAAAAATTCCAAATTTCATATGTAATTTACCAAAGTGTATAGCAGAATTAATTACCCAAATCAATATTTCCAAAACACCAATTAGCCTAATTAATCATGCTCATTAACATCAATTAGTGTCCAACACAATTTGATCAAAAATCAAACCCATTTTACATGCTTCCTAGTCTCGGCAATGTGGGGTATTTTATGTCCAATTCGAATTCAATCCAATTAAATCCAATTCAACATTAAATCAACATTCCCAACATGATTCCAACTCATCCAATGAATCAAAAATCAAAAAATCACCAAGACATTTTAGGGCATCATTCTCGGCCAAGCCTCAATTTTGGGCAAAAATTGTTCCAAACAATATTTCATGAAATTGATCCAATCAAACTTTAATTAAACTACATTTAAGCATACTCAATCATCTAATTTCATCAAATCATGCTCAAATACATTTTACCCAATTTTAACCCTAAATTCAAGTTTCATGCTTTTACTCGCTCTGATACCATTGTTGGGAAATCTCTAAGTCCCGAGGATCGAATCAAGCATAGAAACATAAGTGCGAATACATCGAGGAAGTTGCGGAATACTTACATCGAGCGGTTGAGCGATGCAACGAAGAATAAAACTTCAAGCTTTTCCTTCATTGAGCTCTCAGCTGTGAGCTTGTTTGGTGTCCTCCAAGAATCGGTAATGGTCCTCCATGCAAGCTCACTGCTTTGTGATGAAATTCCATGCTCACAAGTGGGTTTCCCTATCACCTTTGTATGTCTCCATTGTGTGCTAGCACTCTTGATTTTTGCCACAAAAATCATCAATGGCTTCTCCTCTCATTTTTGGTGAAACCAGAAATTTGAGGAAGAAAGAGGCCATAGGCCGAGAGAGATGGAAGAAGAAAGAGAGGAGAGAATGTGTTGGTTGGTTGCAAAATTGTGTATCTAATACACTTATGAATTTCCAAAATTCATTTACCATTTTGTTTTTCCAAAAAGTCAAATGGCATTAAAGCTTTGCCAACCACTACATCAACTATTCACATCACTCAATCAATCAAGTGACAAGTTGTCACATCACTCAAAGTGACTAATGATTTGACGCTTGATGTGACTAGCGATTTGACGCTTGATGTGACTTGCGGGCCGCACTCGAATTCGAAACGCGAGTGCGCTCGCAAACACTCCCAGGCTCGGGTTCGCTAATTCCGAATTAACGAATTTTCTGTTGCGACGTAATTTAATAATTATGCCTAGCAAAATTACTATTCACGTCGCTAATGAATTAATTCTAAATTAACTCGTTCGCCCGAATTAAAATCTAATTTCAATTCCGTGTGGAAATCCAATTTCGCATAATATATCAAATATATTATTTTATCGATTAATTCCAAATTAATCGTTATCTCTCTTTTATTGATATTTTATCCCAGATAAAATATCTCCGCAATTAATTCCAGATTAATTTTCTCTCTCATAATTAATTAATCCCAGATTAATAAAGTGCGAGTCATACGTCATCGGTGAATCTTCGGGAAGCGACCCATGAGATCCCTGGATATGTTGGCAGTAAATTCGGTCGTCGGACTATCCGAACACGTAAGTACCTACTACTACGTTTGTACCGATTTACAAGACAAGGTTGGCTTCTAGCAAAGCGCCATGCCTACCCAATTCTCCAGAAATATCCTTACAGGAATATGTGATCTATATCAGGTGTAGTATACTTAGTATTGCGTATCTCGATCCAGTATCGGATGTCACGTGCAAGGTCTCGGGCTGGAATTGTGTCTGCCCCATACGAAGCACATATCGAATCTCTGGTAACTAGTCTCTATATCGGATAAACATGACCTAGTCATTTTATCTTGATGACTGCAATACATAAGAGAACCAGTTTCGTATCCTACATGACCATCATCTCCACTATGACTGGAGTGATACTTCCGTCTTGACATCACACCCAACACACTATGATTCTCAATATACCCAACAGAGGCATACACAGAACCTGTTAAAGCCCTGGACGACTTAAAACCAAAGTATATTGATTGTTGCAAGTATTAGCGGTGCAAGTCTCAAGTTAAGACCAAATACACCTACCTTGATTTCGGACTTCCATAGACACATAGTCATACTACCAATGGGGTCTATCCAGAGCGAAGCTGTTTTCCGTACCATCGGTAAAACACAACCTCATACTACACTTGCATGAGTATCCTATACACAAATTTATGAGAACTATGCTGTTATGCCCTCACAACGCGCACAAGTGTAATACTAGTCTTTTGCGCATTATCGATGTCCAATCTCGATAATAATCTGACTAGGGATATTTAATGATTATACCTTCGCGGATTGATACTGTCTCATATCATCTCAATCCAGGAACTAATCATATGGACCTTCTATCATTTATACATCTTTGGTAATCTAATTACAAATGACAGAAGAGCAATTTCCTTTGTCACATAGTTAATTTGTACAACAACACTATGATCTGTACAAATAGTGACGCTATGGGTCATAACTGTCCAACATTCACGCCTTCCATCCTTGTTGTTTTTTGTTCCCACTGTGCGGGGTACTGTCAGATTGGCCACAATGTTGGTCAAAACTTGTAGTTGCTCGGTAATTTTGGTGATGTTGGTCTCCAATTGAGCCATGCGGGACCCTTCTCTGCCTGACACATCCATGCTTGCTAACATCTTCTTGACAAGTCTTCATTCTTCTCTAACCCAATAGATATCTATGATGGCTGTTAAGACAATGGGTTAGCATGATGCGTGTATGCATGAGATGCATATGGTTATCAAAACAGCATATATCCTTCCGACCTTATTCCTCACACACTCGTGGTAAGTCAATTTCTGCCCTAGGTATGGCTCATTTTATGCACCAATGTGGGGTACATAAAGATCGTTCCCTCCTACGCTACATGGGTGAACCTTGGCTACCTCAGTCCCTCTTCATCAGTAAAAGACAAAGACCGCCCATTTATAATATTGACTAAGCCTATTATGGGGATCATTCCATTGTATAGAAATGATGAATTGGGCCTCGGTAATCACGGTTGTGGCGGAGATGGACTTGGAGATATCCAAAAGTATACAAATATGCCATAACAGGGCGTACCCTTCCTGGATGAAAGCCAATGCAGATATCAGACTCATGCGTCTGGCATATTCGGATCATGTTTGGACCTTCTAAGCCCATCAATGTTTTCATACAAGTTGGCCCATTATCATTTTAAATCATTCAATCAGATTATCGCGAGGTGTAAACTTGTCCTAGTTGAAAAGGCCCGACAAGTTTACACATTTGCGATAAGGTGGCTAAATAACTTCAAATGATAGGGGACCCAAACACAAGGTGGTCCATCATCATTTTGAAAACTTTGGTCCAATCATCATAAGATACAAACTCGTCCCAGTTTAAGTGGCCCAACAAGTTCGTATCCTATGAAGAGAGGTCCAAATGGATCCAAATGATATAGGCCCAAACATAGGCATGAGGAGTAGCTTCAATAGGACACATAACTATGGTTCATATGTGGGCTTTCAAGGGTATGGATAAGGCTCTCATCGGCGAAGGGTTGCACACAACTAGGTCTCCCCACTCAAGTGTTCGAGCGACCAAGTGAGCGCACCTTTTTTATACCATAGGGTACGTGCCAACGAGTGATGGTTATCATCATATAATGATCAGTCGCCTTGAGTGAAAGTGACTTCACGATACATGAAGCCATCGGGGTAAGAAGGGTATGCAAAATATATGAGACTTGGTTAACTAATGCCAAAACCACGGACACTACAAGGCATTATTTCGGGGCTGATTCTCTATCCCCAGTGGAGTTGCCATTTATAAGAGCGAAGCGGGGTTTACCGCTATGCCTATGATGTTCAGCGACCACGACACTGTTGGGCTCGCAGCCCGTAAAGATTATGGATTAGCCTGCGGGGGACTAAACCATAGAATAAATGAGTTGCTACCCAGTGTGAACTGGGAAAGATTTAATGCCGCACTCACCCCTCGCAAGGGAAGACCTCAAACCGTTGGGTTCGGAATGGTCCCTTACTTATGCCAGTATAATGGACGGGTTCACACAATGGTATAGCCAAGTCTTATACAGTTCATGCAAAGTAATTCAAATAAACACAAATTTGCACACCCATAAATATTAATAATCACAATAACATAGTTCCAAAAGCATATTAAATTAAGAAATACGATATGCGATAACGAAAATTATAATAAAGAGTCAAAAGCAGGAAAATCGTCAATAAATAAATAGCAAACAAAAAGGGGGGATAATCACGCATGTATGAGTATTTCCCGAGTGGCACATGGAGTTGTATCTCAAGTACAGACCGCACTACCATCCATTCGGATTCGGCTACGGAATTTATGTATAGGTTTCCATCCTATATACCGCAAGGGATAATAACATACATAATCATCAATGCAATGTAAACAGACATAAAAATATAACCATGTATATGCGTATGAAAAACATAAATAAAATAAAGGCGAAATAATAAAATAACAATAAAAACGAACAAATAGATAAAAAAAGGTAACACTAAATAGATAAAAAATAAATAACAAAATACCGAAGAAAGAAAAGAATGTGACCAGAAATTTGGCCGTCTTTGATGTAGGACTTCGCATACCCGACTGGACGTATTTCACGTCTAGCCAGGCATGCAGCGTCCTGAACTATGAAAATAAATGTGTAAGAGTGCCCTCAGGTCTTACCTTTTAAGTTGCTTTCACAGAAGTGTGTTAGGCCGTCGCCGAAAAGATCGCTAGTTCGCTATTTCTGGTTGCTGGTTTGCTGTTTCTGCTCGCTGTTTTGCTATTTTCTGTTTGATGTTTTGGTTGTTTTCTGGTTGCTGTTTTGGTTATTTTCTGGTCGCTGTTTTGGTTGTTTTCAAGTTGATATTTTGGTTGTTTTCTGGTTGCTATTTTCGGTGATTTTGGTTACTGGTTTTTGGTTGTTTTGGCTGCTATTTTTGGTGGTTATGGCTGCTATTTTTTGTGGTTATGGCTGCTATTTTTTGTGGTTATGGCTGATGTTTTCGGTGGTTTTGAATGTTTTTTTGTTGTTTTTTAGCTGTTTTGGGGGGCTGTTTCTTGTTTCTGGTTTCTCTGTTTCACGCCACTGGTTGTTTTGGTCTATTTTTTGTTGTCTTTTGATGCTGGTTTTCTTTGTTATTTCGGTGATCCCTTGGTGTTTTTTGCTCTCGGTTTCTTTGTTGTTTTGGTGATTGAAGAAGAAAATGAGCCTTAGGGTTTTTTTTGTGTCTAGGTTTCGGTGATGGTTGTTGTCTAGGGTTTTCAAGTTTTTTTGTTGTCGTCCAAGTCTATTCTTTGTGTGTCTAGCCGTCGAGCCTCCTCTCAAAAAGAAGAAAAAAGTCTTATTTTATAATGATTTGAAGGAATCTCCAAATAGAGAAACAAATCAGTGAAATTTCAGAGATATATTCTCAAATTATTTCGGGAATAAAATCCTATAAATTTGGTGATGATGAGATCTCAAATCTTGTAAATTTGTGAGGATGAGATTTCAAATCTCATTAAATTGGAAAGTGTTGATAATGAGATTTGGGCATTTGGATTGCATGGGGTTTTGGGCGCGTGGATGGATTGCATGGGGTCTTGGGCGTGTGGATGGATTGCATGGGCTTTGGGCCCTGTGGATGGGTCGAAGTTGAAGGGCGCAAGGGCTTGTTTGAGGCTATGGTTTGAAACAAAAACTGACTGAATGAATCTGAGGCTGGCTAGTGAGTCCGAGTCCGATGAGGGGCTAATTTCGGCATTCGTTTTCATAACTTCCGTAACTTTTCAGGTAGTGCCTCCATACGAGGCTCATCATCGGGCTTATGCAAAAATGTAGTGTCTACAACGGTCTAACCCCTAGAGAGCGCCAATTCATAGAGACAATGTGCAATGGTGAGTTCATCTGTAAGGACCCTGATGAGGCATTAGAGTACTTAAATGACCTAGCTGAGAAATATCACACTTGGACTGGACCTAATGCCATTGATAGCACTGATAGGACACACCCTACTTCTTTTAGCAGAGGCATATACCACTTTAGGGAAGAGGATAATCTTAAGGCACAAGTTGAGCTATTGAATAGAGAGTTAGGAGCCTTAAAATTCAGAGATAGCAAGACTATTGATGAGCGGAAAATATATCAATATTTACTGCACCTTTTACTTAATATTTTGTTTAGTTTCTCGGGTTTGATGAACCTTTTGATGTGTTTTAGTTTATTTTGCAGATAAAATAATATTGGGACACAATGAAATCATTTAGGATGAAATGTGGGTCAAATAAGGGCAAAAATTGGATTTGACATATTAATTTTGGAGATTGGAAACTTGAAAGGGAGTTTTAACGAAGTGCAGTTTTGGAAATTCCAGTTTTGCGCATCTGTCGTATTTTTGGCATAACTTTTTACTCCGATATCGGATTGCGCTGATTCAAGTTCCAGATTAAAGAAAAATCAAAGATCTACAACTTTGAAAGACAAAATAATTCTGAAGATTTAATACCCGAAATTGATGAACCATCCAGAAGTGTGTTGTGTGTAATTATTAAAGTCATTTTCAATCATTTTCAAAGAAAAAAATAAATTAATAAATAAATAATAAAAATTATCAAATCACCACCAAACATGATGAGAAATTAGTGGAGCAATTAATAATGGATTTGGTGGAGCAATTAGTGGAGCAATTAATAATTGATTTGGTGGATGATTTGATGGAGGCAAAATTTTGCCTATAAATACCAAACCATTTCATTTGTAAATTCATACTTTCTTCTAAGGAATTCCTTAAGAATACTAAGAATATTGTATCTTGTTTGTTTATTTACAACTTTCAGTAATTAATTTCCGCTTTCGCACTTTCTTTTCTTTACTTTTCAGTTTTTACTTTCCGCAATTTACTTTTACGCACAGTACTTTTCTTTCTTAAATTTTCAGTTTTTACTTTTCAGTAATGAGGAGGTAACTCCCCTTTGCTGGGGTAAAAGGTAAAACTTTTATTACTAATATTTAGATTAATCTACATTAATTATAATATATAAACTAGTTAAAACCTGACTTAACGAGGATACCGCCATATTGGTCGGTTGGTAATTATTTAAATTGGTTTTAACCTGACTAAACTGGATACCGCCTGATTGGTCAGTTGGTAATTAATTATTATTTGGACTTAATCTGGATACCGCCTATATGGCTGGTTGGTAATTATCATGCAAAGTTAATATATTATATTAAGGGAGATATCTAAAATAGAAGTAACAAAAGTGGATCTTTTTACCTCAACATTTTCTTTTATTGTAATTTTACTTTATTTACTTTTCAGCAATTTACTTTTAGCAATTTACTTTTCAGCAATTTACTTTTCAGCAATTTACTTTTCAGTAATTTACTTTTCAGCATTTACTTTTCAGTATTTAATTTTCATTATTTAATTTCAGCATTACTTTCAGCATTTAATTTTCAGTATTTTACTTTATGTCTTTTATTTTATTTAAGTTTTTTTTACTACTCGTAAATATGTGTCGTAACTAAGCCAGTTATCTGGGGTTGTGATGAAATCCAATATCACCGGTTTATAAGGGGTTAAATTTTGGGTAATTTAAAGGTTTACTTATTAAGTCTTAAGCTTAATGCGTCTTGTTAATTGGCCACTAATAAGATTGATGTGGTAAATCTAAAATAAACTTGACAAAGGAATTTTAGGTTTCAGCCTTAGACTTAATAGCCCATGATCTTCCTTGAGGATAGATAACCCTTTAATAGATTTCCTTACAGGATAGACATATATCTGTCGGGCGGAGGTAGCCATAATTGGAACTTAAACTTAATGAATCCAGATAATTTGGTTGACATAGACATATGGTTCAATTGGGTTAAACTGGGTATTTGCGTCTGACCATCGACATAGGCTTTTGCATAATTTAGTGTTCCAGACAGAACCATTCCCATTCGAACCTGAACCGTTGGAGGTTGCACCACCAATTCCCATTCGAGACAGAACCATTCCGGTGGTTGACAGACTCATTTCTTGTATTGTACTTCCACTTTTACCAGCAAATGTGTGTGACATCAAAACATCCATTCAGATGATTCAGCAGTCAGTTCAGTTCGGGGGGAATGCAACTGAAGATCCTAATGCCCACATCAGTAACTTCCTAGAAGTTTGCGGTACTTTCAACTACAACAGAGCATCAGAAGAAGCAATGAGACTGCGTGTTTTCCAATACTCCTTGAAGGACAGAGCTAAAGCTTGGCTACATTCACTACCAGCAGGTTCTATCACAACTTGGAACACTTTAGCCACCAAATTTCTTGCAAAGTACTTTCCACCAGCCAGAACTGGAAAGATGAGGAATGACATCACATCCTTTGCGCAACAAAACTCAGAAACTTTCTAAAAAGCTTGGGAAAGTACAAAGATTTGCTTCGGAAATGTCCTCACCATGAGATTCCAAAATGGCTTCAAGTCCAAACATTCTATAATGGACTTTCTGGAATAATGAGAACCACAATCGATGCTGCTGCTGGATGAGCCTTGATGGCAAAAGGAGAAGATCAGGCCTGAGACCTAATCGAAGAAATGGCCAACAACAATTCCTTGTGGCCAACAGAAAGGAGCATGATCTAAAGAATTGCAGGAATTTATGAAAGTGGAGCCAGTACAGCAGTCAACGCCAAGCTAGATCAGATATGCAAATTCATGGAGACTCTTACCATTAGATCCACAAGTTCACCATATGGAGGAGCACCAGAGTCGAACCAACTTGAAGAGACAGTGAATTATGACAATAATTTCAACAGACAGGGGAACAATCCATATTCCAACACCTATAACCCAGGGTGGAGGAATCATCCCAATTTTTCATGGAGTAACAATTCAGGCCAACAATAGAACTATCCACCACATGAATTTCAGCAACAGAACAAAAGCCAGGAGCAGGCAAATGAACCAGGAATAACAGAAGTGTTGACCCACTTGAAAAAGATAGAAGCAAAACACGACTCTCAAGCAGCAAGATATGATACTATGTTTCAATCTTAAGTAGCAAGATATGATGCTATGTTTCAATCCCAAGAAACATTAATTCAAGTCTATCTGCTTCTATTAAAGCACTGGAGAATCAAATGGGACAACTGGCCATTGCTTAGAGTTACAGACCGCCAGGTACCCTTCCTAGCAACACTGAACCAAATCCGAGGAACATGGGAAATGAGCAATGTCATGCCATCATATTAAAAAACGGTACTGAAATCAACAAAGATATTGGAATCAAGGCAACAATTGAAGATATTCCAAAAGAAACAAAGCAACAGATGAAGGAAAAAGAAGCAAAGGAAAAAGAACAGATCACTCCACCTCCACATTTTCCTCAGCGTCTTCAGAAAAACAAAATGGACAAGCAGTTTGCTCGTTTCCTGGAGGTGTTCAAAAAGCTGCATATCAATATTCCATTTGCAGAAGTGTTGGAACAAATGCCCAGCTATGCCAAATTTATGAAAGACATTCTTTCACGAAAGCGGAGATTGGGAGATTACGAGACAGTAGCATTGACAGAAGAATGTAGCGCCATCATTCAGAAAAAACTTCCTCCAAAGTTGAAAGATCCTGGCAGTTTCACTGTACCTTGCACCATAGGAGAACATGACTTTGGTAAGGCTTTATATGATTTAGGTGCAAGTGTTAACTTGATGCCTTTTTCTATTTTCAGGAAACTGCAAATTGGAGAAACAATGCCTACTTCAGTCTCTCTACAACTTGCTGATAGAACGCTCGTATTTCCAAGAGGCGTAGTTGAGGATGTGCTGGTCAAGGTTGACAAATTCATTTTCCCAGTAGATTTTATTGTCCTTGATATGGAGGAAGACGAAGACGTGCCGATCATTCTCGGGAGACCATTCTTGGCTACAGGTCGAACCATTATTGATGTACAAAAATGAGAATTAACCATGAGGGTACGGGATCAAGAAGTAACATTCAATGTTTTCAAGGCCATGAATTTCCCAGAAGATGAAAAGAAGGAGGAATGTTTCAGACTTGATGTGATACATAGTATCATTCAGAACTCCAATGCAATGAAAATTTCTATTGACAAACTTAAAACATGTCAATTGTTTGTGGAGCCTAAAGATAAAGCGTCTTTTGCACTGAAAAAGCCAATTCTTACACTACAAGCAACAAAAGAGAAAAAGTTCCACCAGCTCAATGAATTGGAGGAATTTCACAAACAGCCTTTTGAGGATGCCAAATTGTACAAAGAAAAGGCCAAGAAGAGACAAGATGAGAAGTTAGTGCGCATACAACTGGAACCAGGGCAGAAGGTACTATTAAACAAATCAAGGGTGAAATTCTTCCCATGGAAGCCAAAATCACGGTGGTCAGGTCCATTTGTGATCACCAAAGTTTTACCAGACAGAGCCGTTGAGATACATGATCCTGACTCCAACAAAACTTTCAAGGTTAAAAACAAGCGTGTTAATCACTATTGGGGAGAATCATTTGAGCGACAAAAAGAAAGTATCACACTTTCAGATCCAGCATAAACGTTCGAGCAGTCACGTCTAGCTGACGACTTTAAACTTAGCGCTTGCAGGGAGGCAACCCATGTAATTTTTGTATATATTATGATTTGGTGTGATTTAAATTTGGTGTGTTTAGTTTTTGCAGATTAAGACATTTCATGATGGAAGAAGTTCTCACAAATCTTCACAACCAATTTCCTTTTCTCCCTCAAAACTCTATGATGAAAGTCTACAAAGCTCGCTTGGAACGGATGAGACTACTAACAATCCATGGTGTTCCTAATGATTGTAAATTATTTTGTTGTTTTCTTTTATTTTCTCTACAAGGATCGAGACCTTTTTGACTATCACGATTTATTTTACTGTTAACTAATAATCGTCCTTTGGAAGATACTTGTGCTATTATTACTCACCCTTTTTTAGGTTTTATAAATTCAACTCATCATTGCACTTTTGAAGACATCCAAAGTAAAACATGGATGCCACTTCAAGAAGACGAGTTGAAAACATCTGTGTGTTTTGCGGTAGTAGTCTTGATACTAAACCACAATACGTTGAAGCAGCACAAGAATTGGGTCGAGTCTTACCTGCAAAGAATATGCACTTAGTATATGGCGGAGGTAATCTTGGACTTATGGGGATCGTTTCAAAAGCCGTACAAGAAGGAGGCAGTCACGTTTTAGGAATCATCCCAAAACCCTTGGTAGAAGCAAATCTTATTGAACCATCAAACGGAGAGGACTGATTGTGCCAGGTATGTCTGAACGACTGGTAGAAATGATTAACCGTGCTGATGCTTTTATTGCTTTGCCAGGTGGCTTGGGTACATTGGAGGAAATTTTTATAGTGCTATCTCGGACGAACTTGAACATACACCAGAAACCAATTGGGCTGTTTAACGTTGATGGATTTTATGATTTTCTTTGTGTGTTTCTTGATGATGCCCGGAGAAATGGGTTCGTGTCAAAACCTTTAAAAGAACTCCTCTTCACTGCCAGAACTGCTCCAGATCTAATTGACCAAATCTTAGCCTATGAACCACAAATTGACCCTATCCTTTCAAAGATAAATTGGTCTGAGGACGATCGTGGTAAGAGGCGTCGGATTAATCTGGATCTTAACCTTTAATTTCCTATATAATTTCAGCTAACCAGGTACTATCTTTTATATTCTTCTTCTACTATTTAAGACATTGGGGACAATGTCTCATTTAGGTTTGGGGGAAGGAATTAGTTGATTAGTATCTTATTTTTAGTTGTGTGTTGTTTTACATCCAAAATTTTTCGAAAAATACAAAAAAAATTGAAAAATTTTCAAAAATTACAAAAATATTTTGCGTTTTTGTTTTTTTATTTTGACTAAAAAGGTGAAATTGGTAAGAGATAGCTGAGTAAGGAGTTTTCACTCCTGAGACGTATCTCAAACCTAATTCGGAACAAGTTAATTTTTGTTTATTTCCTTTTGAATTATTTAATTTGTGAATTCTCCATAATACTGACTAAAAAGGATATTCATATGCTCAGTTAGCATATATTATCAACATGCATAGTAACATACAGACATGAGTTGTAATTGAAAAGTTTATAATATTCAGTGCTCTAGTTTAATTGGAGAAAGCATCTCAAAAAGTGATGGAGTAAAAAAAAAATGTCTGAGATCCGAGTTATTAAGTCTGTAAGGCTGTTTTAACACCTAGTGCCCTAAAGCCAACTGGTTTGGGAGTCATTGGCCCAAAGCTCGCTGCATGGATCAAGGATGTTGCAAATATATATATATATATATATATATATATATATATATATATATCTGAAGTCTGAGTAATTAAGTCCATAGGGGTGTCTTAACACCTGGTGCCCTAAAGCAAACTGATTTGGGAGCCACCGACCCAACACTCGCTACATAGATGGAAGATATTGTATATAAAAAAAATAATAAAAAATCAGAAAAATTATTCCATTGCTGCAAAAAGATGTGAATTCTGATAAAACTTTAGGACAAAAATATTACTCTCTTATCAACTACACTTGTGACTGTTGTGGGCAAAAATGAGTTGATTAATATTTTGTCAACTGTGTATATGGAGAATGGTAAAAATAATCGGAGAATTTACTTATTCGGTAATTTAGAATGAAACAAAACAACTATTGACTTGGAGTAGAAGTTTCACCTGATTAGTCACTAACTTCTTTATTCTCTTTTCTCTTGTCTTTTTGCTTTTGTGTGCATTAGTTTTATTATCTTTTTATTTTTGTAAAAAATTTGTGGGTATTGTTGCTGTAAGCCCTCACGAGACTATAACTCGTCCACTAGGGACACCTAGGGGTTTAAAGGCTTGTTACATATGCTAAATGCAACCGTGATTCCTACGAAATTGGCTTAGTTTAATTTTAATTGTTTCTTGTATTTTATTTTATTGTTTTGCTCGAGGACTAGCAAAATGTTAGGTTTGGGGGTGTGATGAGCGGAAAATATATCAATATTTACTGCCCCTTTTACTTAAT
Organism: Zanthoxylum bungeanum; assembly: GCA_019454045.1. Lineage (NCBI taxonomy): Eukaryota > Viridiplantae > Streptophyta > Magnoliopsida > Sapindales > Rutaceae > Zanthoxylum > Zanthoxylum bungeanum. The sequence continues at coordinate 17,907 of SKCR01000945.1, forward strand.
ATTTTGTTTAGTTTCTCGAGTTTGATGAATGTTTTGATGTGTTTTAGTTTATTTTGCAGATAAAATAATATTGGGATATGATGAAATCATTTAGGACGAAATGTGGGTCAAATAAGGGTAAAAATTGGACTTGACATATTAATTTTGGAGATTGGAAACTTGAAAGGGAGTTTTAAAGAAGTGCAGTTTTGGAAATTCTAGATTTGTGCATCTGTCGTATATTTGGCATAACTTTTTACTCCGATATCAGATTGAGCTAATTCAAGTTCCAGATTAAATAAGAATCAAAGATCTACAACTTTGAAAGAAAACATAATTTCGAATTATGAATATTTAATGCCCGAAATTGATGAACCATCCAGAAGTGTGTTGTGTGTAATTATTAAAGTCATTTTCAAAGCAAAAAATAAATTAATAAATAAATAATAAAAATTATCAAATCACCACCAAACATGATAAGAAATTAGTGGAGCAATTAATAATGGATTTGGTGGAGCAATTAGTGGAGCAATTAATAATTGATTTGGTGGATGATTTGATGGAGGCAAAATTTTGCCTATAAATACCAAGCCATTTCATTTGTAAATTCATACTTTCTTCTAAGGAATTCCTTAAGAATACTAAGAAGATTGTATCTTGTTTGTTTATTTACAGTTTTCAGTAATTAATTTCCGCTTTCGCACTTTCTTTTCTTTACTTTTCAGTTTTTACTTTCCGCAATTTACTTTTACGCACAGTACTTTTCTTTCTTTAATTTTCAGTTTTTACTTTTTAGTAATGAGGAGGTAACTCCCCTTTGATGGGGTAAAAGGTAAAACTTTTATTACTAATATTTAGATTAATCTACCTTAATTATAATATATAAACTAGTTAAAACCTGACTTAACGAGGATACCGCCATATTGGTCGGTTGGTAATTATTTAAATTGGTTTTAACCTTACTAAACTGGATACCGCCTGATTGGTCGGTTGGTAATTAATTATTAATTTGACTTAATCTGGATACCGCCTATATGGCTGGTTGTAATTATCATGCAAAGTTAATATATTATATTAAGGGAGATATCTAAAATAGAAGTAATAAAAGTGGATATTTTTACCTCATCATTTCTTTATTGTAATTTTACTTTATTTACTTTTCAGCAATTTACTTTTAGCAATTTACTTTTCAGCAATTTACTTTTCAGCAATTTACTTTTCAGTAATTTACTTTCAGAATTTACTTTTCAGCATTTAATTTTCATTATTTAATTTCAGCATTTACTTTCAGTATTTAATTTTCAGTATTTTACTTTATGTCTTTTATTTTATTTAAGTTTTTTTACTACCCGTAAATATGTGTCGTAACTAAGCCAGTTATCTAGTGTTGTGATGAAATCCAATATCACCGGTTTATAAGGGGTTAAATTTTGGGTAATTTAAAGGTTTACTTAATAAGTCTTAAGCTTAATGCGTCTTGTTAATTGGCCACTAATAAGATTGATGTGGTAAATCTAAAATAAACTTGACAAAGGAATTTTAGGTTTCAACCTTAAACTTAATAGCCCATGATCTTCCTTGAGGATAGATAACCCTTTAATAGATTTCCTTACAGGATAGACATATATCTGTCGGGCGGGGGTAGCCATAATTGGAACTTAAACTTAATGAATCCATATAATTTGGTTGACATAGACATATGGTTCAATTGGGTTAAACTGGGTATTTGCGTCTGACCATCGACAGAGGCTTTTGCATAATTTAGTGTTCCAGGTTAGTAAACTGATTTATTACACAAACATAAAATAACCACTTCATCTTTAAATTGATATTGCAAGAAATCACAACCCTAGATAGTTTTTAATATTGAATTTTCTTAAACCTACATTCGAGCAATTTTATTTACTTGTTTTTAAATTCAAAACCTTCATCATTTCAAATCAATCAATCAACCTGTTAGATACTAGTAATCATTTGACCTCATAAAATTAATAGATTAGGTATTAAGTCCTCATGGGATCGATACTTTTTATACTACTTGAACGATACGTGTGCTTGCGTTATACGCGTGTGTAAGCACCGGTCAACTATGCATGTAGTAGCCCAGTTAGAACCTCAATGTGTATGTTTTGTGTGCAAAGGAACTGACCAACTAGCCCAAAATGCCCAATATATGGTGAGATGAGGGGAACATATGAGGAACAATGCAATGAATTAAGGATGTACAAAAAGCCTTACCCACCATACTCAGACACTTATAACCCTAGTTGGAGGAATCATCCCAACCTTAGTTGGAAACAAAAGTCTCGTCAGCCGAGTCACACATCATAACCTAGAGGTTATAGTGCTCCCCAATATCACACACCTGTTGTTCCTAGAAATTTCTTAGAAGATACTATGCAAGCATTTGTAGAGGCCCAAAGCAAAACCAACCAAAGGTTTGAGTCATTAATAGCTCATGTAATTGAAGATAATAAGGAGATAAAGAGTCAAGTCTCTAAATTGACTAATGTCCTGAGTGTGCACGAACAAGGAAAATTCCCATCTCAGACTCAACCAAATCCACAAGGGCAACACATGGCACAAACTAATCATGAAGTAGCAAATTTAAAAGGTGTTAATGCCATATTCACTAGGAGTGGTAAAGAGGTAGGCTTGCAGAACACTCTCAACACTGCAGGATCCCGTAAGGATAGTAATGAAAATACCCCTCAGGCAGATCAAGAGACACATTTCCCAGGTAGAGTACCCTTTCCTCAGGCACTTAGGCCCATAGCGAGAGCTACAGACCCAAATGGTGAGATCTTAAAACATTTAAAGCAGGTAAAAATCAACATTCCTTTGTTACAAGTGATAAAACAAGTTTCCACTTATACGAAGGTTTTGAAGGATCTATGCACCATGAAGAGGAAGCATAATGTAAAGAAGACTACATTCCTAACAGAGCAAGCAAGTACAGTGATTGAACATCGGACTCCACCAAAATATAAAGATCCAGGATATCCCACCATTACTTGCCACATTGGCACATATGAGTTTGGTCAAGCTTTATTAGATTTAGGTGCTAGTGTTAATCTCATGCCATGCTATATTCGATCTATGTGCAGTTAGGGCTTACTGAGATTAAACCTACATCTGTAGTTTTACAGTTAGATGACTGATCCATTAGAACACCACGGGGAGTAGTTGAGGATGTTTTAGTTCAAATTGATAAATTCTACTACCCTGTTGACTTCTTGATTTTAGATACACAATCTGTGGTTGACATTGAGTCAAAAATTCCAATCATCTTAGGTAGACCTTTTTCTTGCTACAACTAATGTACTTATTAATTACAGGAATGGTCTAATGAAGTTGACATTTGAAAACATGACACTGGAAGTGAATATCTTCCATGTTGAGAAACAACCATGAGAAGATGATGAGTGCCACTATATATATATGATAGACACAGTCTTACCGGTAACAACCTCTGCACACCATACAACTAACTCTCATGAGCTGGACCTGATCCCAAAGAACCGTAAAAAGAGGAAAAGAAGAGTTAGTGCTCAATTGAAGATGATATATGGGAAGTTAAAAAAGAGGTTGAACCAATTGATAAAATCTCAACCACCAGACCCTGGGGGATCACCGGATGAAATTCTGCAACCAACCACAAATTCTTTCTCATGCCTTCATCAGTTCGCTACATGGAAGCCACCATGACAACATTAAGTGGTTACGTCAGGCTGAAGAAGTTAAACTTAGCGATAGCGGAGAGGCAACCCTTGCATCTGCATTTATTTCATTTTATTTATTTGTATATTTATTTAATTTAATTTATTAACTTCAGTTTTATTTTATTGTGTGCTAATTGCATGTTTCTTATTTGCATGAGTTTCTATGCGGGTCTTAGTAAAACCTACACAACAACACAACTAAAGGCTTACCAGCAGGAACCTGATCAACTCCATGTCTGGTAGTGTTGTTCCTTAATCATGTTTCTTTATATTTATCTTACATTGAGTATGCAAGTTTTAAGTGTGGAGGTGTATGCATGCACATGATAATACCTGTTGTTTTGTTATAAGAAATTATTTTGTTTATTTTTAATCCTTAATAGTAAATCATATGTCCAATGATGAATATTGTTTGCTTTAGGATGAAACCTTAGAAACGATAAGTTCTTTAATGTACTTTTATCTGATACATTGAGTAATTGATCTAGGTTAGACTCGTAAGCACTTAATTATATGTTTTTAGCAGTGAAAGCCTATGTAGTTAGCAATGTGACTAGTTGAAGAAATTGCATGTCGATGAATGATCATTTTTTTAGATGTCTACCCTGATTTACTAGTGTTATGATGTGTGGTATGATAAAAGAATAAAAGAGAAAGTCTCGAAAGAAATAAATTAAACCACCTATAATCGATAAGCGTGAAGCTACCCATGGGCAAGTGTTAGGACCACCATGAGGAGAAATGCTACCTTAAAGGGTAGGTATATTGAAAAGAAAAAAAAAAGTTGAAAAAGAGACAAAGAAAAGAAAAAAAAATGACCATGCCATACTGAGCATAGAAAGGCAATTCCAGAGCATAATTGAGATATCTAGGTTGGTTTGACCCATCAGATCCCAATTTTTTAAACGAAATCATTGAGTTGGCTTACCTAGGAGTCGAGCTGTGAATGAACCTTTACACACACACATTATGAGTCTGGCTTAGATGATTTATTCAAGGACTTGGATTTGAGTTACATTGGGTACTTTGAAAGTTCTCTGATTTCATTACAAGACATTCTTTGAGGACAAGCATATGTGTAACTATTGGGACTATTTCATTTTGTTTTTGCATGATTGTATGTGTTTTTAAATGAGGTTTGTGGGTGTCGTCGCTGTAAGCCCTCACGAGACTATAACTCGTCCACTAGGGCCGCCTAGGGGTTTAAAGGCTTGTTGCATATGCTAAATGCAATCGTAATCCCTACGAAAGTGGCTTAGATAGTTTTATTTATTTTAAATTTAGTTTAGTTCTATTTTTTTTTTTGCGCTTGAATTGCTAGGGACTAGCAATAAGCTGGTTGGGGGTTGTGATAAATGCATGAAAGTGTACATTGAACATCGCTAACTCGGCTTGATTATTATATGTTTTAATCTTAATTAGAGTTTATTTTGTGCTTTGTTATTAGGGAGCAATGAAACATGAAAGAATGGAGCAATTATGCATGTTTCAGGACCTAAAGGAAACATCAGACACACCTGGGAGATGTAGGACGCAAGACGCGCGAATGTATTCCTTAATCTTATTCTGGACATGTTTTATGCATATAAGGACTCCCAGACTTCTCTATATAAACCGAAGCTCATCCTAAAGCTTAAAAAGAGGAGAAAAATAGAGAACACACATCGAAGAGCCGCAAACACAAAATTGAGAGAGAAGAACGAAGAACTTCAAGGAAAACATGATGTCTCTCCGATCTATCAAGGCTATATCTCTTTATTCCATGGAGAACTAATCCTAATTGGTATGGATGTTTGGATGGTACCAAACTAGAACCCAAATCGAATAAGTACCTATTTGTAGGTTATCCTAGGGAAACCAAAGTATAATACTTATACAACTCACAAGAGAACAATGTAATTGTTGCTCTCCATGCGGCTTTCCTAAGAGGAATTCCTATATACAGTGATAAGTGGGAGGAAAGTAAAACTCGATGAAAATCGGAGTAATACTGTTCCAAGCAGCGAGTCCTCACGGAACACCAACAGTTCATCGGGGATGAAACTGTACCAATAATCTTCGAATACAAAAGAACCGCGTAGGTCGGAGAGAGTCAAAAAACAACCTTGGAGGTATGGGTTTCTGATCTCACCTCATGTAGATATCACTCTTATTGAGGAAGACGAACTGGCTACGTATGAAGAAGTGATACAAGGTATCGACTCTTTTTATGGCAAAGTGCCATGAAATCCGAAATGGATTCCATGTAGACCAACTAAGTTTGGACACTGGTTGATGTACCAGAAGGCATTGTGCCTATTGGTACTAAATGAGTCTTCAAGGAAGACATACATGGATGGCAACATACAAATGTACACAGCTAGGCTTGTACAGAAAGGGTATCGTCAACGACATATTATCGACTACGACGAAATATTTTCACTTGTTGCCATGATTAAATCCATTTGGATAATGCTTGTTAATGCTGCATATTTCATTTATGAAATATGGCAAATGGACGTCAAAACCGCTTTCCTTAAAGGAAACCTTTTGGAAGATGTTTACAACATCCTGACGGTTTTTTCGTGCCGAAACATGCAAACAAGGTTTGCAAGTTAAATCGATCCGTTTATTGATTAAAGCAAGCATTGTGTTCTTGGAACCAATGTTTTGATGAGATCATAATGGTATATGATTTCATTCAAAACGAATATGATTCTTGTGTATATAAGAAGGTTAGTGGGAGCGCACTGACAATAAATGTCCTATAAGTTGATGATGTATTGCTTCTTAGCAATAACATTCCCATAATATAATCGGTGAAAGCTTGGCTTTCATTAAAATTATTCATGGAATACCTGGGAGAAGTAGGCTTTATTCTAGGAATAAAGATCTACTGGGATAGATCTTGAAAGCTGCTGACAACCCTCCCAGAGCTCGTACATTTTTGAAATGTATGTGACCTTATGTATCATATGCTTTGAGCATATGTAGACGTTATAAGGCCAATCCAGGTGATGGTCATTGGATTGATGTAAAGAACATCCTTGAGTATCTTGGACGAACTAAGGATGCTTTCTGGATATATAGGGAAATGAGAACTTGAGGTGACTAGGTTCACCGCTGTATGTTTCCAAACCGACAAAGACGACTTTAAGTCACAATAAGGGTACATATTTATTTTGAATAACGGAACAGTGAGTCGGAAATCTTCCAAGCAAGATACTGTTGTCGAATAAATAGCAAAAGCGGAACATTGCTGCAGCTGAGGCAGCAAAAGAAGCATTTTGGATCTATATAATCCTAATTGGATTAGGTGTAGTTCTGTTAGCAGCTGAGCTGGGCTACAACACAGGCTAAGGAACCACGGTCTCATCAACGATCCAAGTATATACTTCGACTATTTCATCTGATTCGTCAGATCATACATCGTGGCGATGTGATGATCAAATAAAACGCATCAGATGATAACATTGCAAATCTGCTGATGAAAACTGTTTCTCAGCAGAAGTTTGAGCGACCCGTACATAGTTCAGATGTATGACACTTGAGTGATTGGCTATAGGCCAAGTGGGAGATTGTTGGATAATTATGACCCATAGCATCACTATTTGTACAGAACATGGTGTTGTTGTACAAATGAACTATGTGACAAAAGAAATTGCTCTTTTATCATTTGTAATTGGATTACCGGAATATATAAATGATAAAAGTCCATATGATTAGTATCAGATTAATAAGATATGAGACAGTATTAATCCACGTAAGGTTTAATCATTAATATCCCTAGTCGTAGTATATCGAGACTGGACATCGATAATGTGGAATACGCTAGTATTACACTTGTGTGTGTTATGGAAGCGTAACGACATAGTTCTCATATATTTGGGTATTGGATACTCATGCAAGTGTAATAGAAGGTTCTGTTTACCGATGGTACAGAAACAATTTCGCTCTGGATAGACCCATCGGAATCCCAAATGTAGTATGATTATGTGTCTAGGGGAATTCGAATCAGGGTAGGTGTATTTGGTCTTAACCTGAGACTTGCAGCGCTAATACTTGCGAAAATCAGTATACTTTGGTTTTGGTCATCCGGGGCTTTAAAAGGTTCTGTGTATGCCTCTTCTGGGTATACTGAGAATCGTAGTGTATTAGGTGTGATGTCAAGATGGAAGTATCACTTCAGTCATATGGAGATGATGCTCACGTAGGATACAGAACTAGTACTCTTAAGTACTGCAGTCATCGGGATAATATGACTAGGTCATGATTATCCGATTATAGAGACTAGTTGCCAGTGATCCGATATATGCTTCATACGAGGCAGACACAATTCCAGCCTCAGGCCTTGCATGTGAGATCCGATACTGGATCCTAATACGCAATACTACGTATACTACGCCTGACAAAGATCTTATATTCCGCAGAAGAATATTTCTGGAGAATTGGGTAGGCACTGTGCTTTTCTAGAAGCCAACCATGTCTTGTAAATCGATAGGAATGTGGTACCGGGTACGCACGTGTTCAGATAATCTGATGATCGTATTTACCAACATATCCAGAGATCTCTTGGGTCGCTTCCCGAAGATTCACCGATGAGATTTGACTCGAACTGAATTAATCTAGGATTAATTATGAGAGAGAAAATTAATCTGGGATTAATTACGGAAATAATTAATCTGGGATTAATTAACAGAGAAATAATTAATCTGGGATTATTTACCAAAGAGAAAATTAATCTGGGATTAATTGCGTCAAGAATTAATCTGGGATTAATTCGACTAGAAGAGAGAACGCGATTAATTTGGAATTAATCGGTAAAGTAAATTTAATAGTTAAATTGGATTTTAATATTTAATTTATTTAATTGGGCTAAAATAATATATTAGATATATTAATCGAAATTGGATTTCAAAGTGGAATTAAAATTGGATTTTAATTCAAGCGAACGAATTAAATTTGGAATTAATTCGTAAGCGACTTTTGTAATTATTCTGCGAGGCATAATTATTTAATTAAATTAGATTTAATTACGTCGCAACGGTAAATTCATTTAGTTCAGAATTAAACAAACCCGTGCCTAAGGGAAGTTGTGTGTTGAATTGCCCGAATTAAATGTTGAATTCAAGTGGGGCCCACCAACTTACATCAACTTGTTTGACATGTGATGGAAGTTGTTATTGATTAAGTAAGGCATGGATTTACTTATAAAACACTCAAGCTTATTCCAACACACAAAGACATAGTATGTATTAATTTGGTCAACTTTGGAAGTTAGAAAAAGTTACTATTCACAGCAAACAAAAATCTCTTCTTCTCTCCCTAGCCATGGCCGAAACTTGCTTCTCTTGGAGGGGAAAAATTTTCTTTCATTTTTTGTTCTTGTTAGCACATAAAGGAGTGAATCAAGGTGATAGGGAAACTCACACAAGGGTTTAGAACTCTATTCCAAGCTTGGAGCTTCATCTTCAACAAATTAAAAGTCTTGAAATTCATCCAACCAAAGTAAGTAATTTCCGCAACTTCTTTGGTAATTTTCACACACGAATCACTCTTAGACTATCTTGGCATGTTCTAGGAACACTTACACATTCAACATTTATTTCATGTCATTAACACATCCAAGTGTCTAATTTCAAAAAACCACCATGAGCTTAATCTAGGGTAGTTTCGACCAACATAAGGATTTTAGGGAAATTTGATCTAATCAATTTTTCAACAATCCAATGATGCACAACTCTAAGTTATCATCATCTAACATCATCCAAACACTCAATTTTGAATTTTCATTCTCCAAGAAAAAATACCCAAATAAAGTTTATGAACCCTAGATTTCAAAATCAAGTTTAGCAAGACTCTAGATACCCAGAAGATCTCTAAACATGATTTATGTGTGAATTAACAAGTAAAAGTTGCGGAATGAGTTACATTGTTATGGAGGAATTTCAAAAATTCCTTTTGGATGAAGCTCCAAGCTTGTTGATTTGTTGTATTTATCCTTGGGTGAGTTTCCCTAACACCTCAAATAACTCTCCAAGTGCTAGCTTTTGATGAAAATTTTGAAACAAAATTTTCCCAAGTGAAAGAGGTAGAATCAGAAATAGGTGAGGGAGAAGAGAGAGTGAATAGTGTTGTGTAGTTTCCAAAACTAAGTTGTTGTGTGTTTAAAAACTTCAATTAATTTTGCCAACTACTTCTATCAAAATAAGACATTTGATGTAAGTCATGGGTCCCACCACATTTAAATTCAAAATTTAAGTTGGCTTCTCCAACACACAACTAAGCTTGGGCCCGGGTTCTTTTAATTCTGAATTAAACGAATTTACCGTCGCGCTATAATTAAATCCAATGTAATTAAATAATTATGCCTGGCAAAATTATTACGGCAGTCGCTTTCGAATTAATTCTAAATTACTTCTTTTACCCGAATTAAAATCCAATTTTAATTTCATATTGAAATCCAATTTCAATTAATATATCCGATATATCATTTTAGCCCCAAATATATAAATTAAATAGAAAAATTCAATTTAACTATTAAATTTATTTTATCGATTAATTCTAAATTAATCGCGTTCTCTCTTCTATACGAATTTAATCCCAGATTAATTCTTACCGCAATTAATCCCATATTGATTTTCTTTCTCATAATTAATCCCATATTAATTCTATTCGAGTCAAATGTCATTGGTGAATCTTTGGGAAGCGACCCAAGAGATTCCTGGATATGTTGGAAGTAAATACGGTTGTCGGACTATCCTAACATGTGCGTACTCTGTACCACATTCTCACCGATTTACAAGACATGGTTGGCTTCTAGCAAAGCATTGTGCCTACCCAATTCTACAAAAATATCCGCCGAGGAATATCATCTGTATCAGACATAGTAATTGTAGGCATTGCATTTTTTGTATGTGAAACCCGATGATGAGTCTCAGTTGGAGGCACTACTTTTTAGTCGAGGAAGTTGCGGGAAACGATCGTCGGAAGGGAACCGGTATTTTGATTATT
>SKCR01000946.1:0-27611 GCA_019454045.1 Zanthoxylum bungeanum
ATGGGTCGAAGCAATTGCATTGCCATCCAATGATTCAAAAGTGGTGATCAAATTCCTGAAAAAGAACATTTTCACTAGATTTGGAACCCCTCGGGCAATTATCAGCGATGGTGGCTCACATTTCTGCAACAAATATTTCGATGCACTCCTATTCAAATACGGAGTAGTTACCACAAATTGCCACAGCTTACCATCCACAGTCAAATGGACAGGTTGAGGTTTCAAACAGGGAGATCAAAATAATCCTAGAAAGAACCGTTGGATCGACAAGGAGGGACTGGTCAACAAAACTAGATGATGCATTATGGGCCTACAGAACAGCTTACAAGACACCTATTGGTATGTCCCCATATCGATTGGTGTTTGGGAAGCATGCCATCTGCCAGTTGAGCTTGAACACAAGGCGTACTGGGCACTGAAGAAGTTGAATCTTGACTCACAAGCTGCAGGAGAGAAAAGACTTCACCAACTCAACGAATTGGAGGAGGAATTTCGCCTACAGGCTTATGACAATGCCAAATTATACAAGGAAAAGACCAAAAATGGCATGACCAAAAAATAGTGCGCAGACAGTTGGAACCAAGGCAGCAGGTGTTGTTATACAACTCAAGGCTGAAACTTTTCCTGGAAAGTTGAAATCTAGGTGGTCCGGACCATTTGTGATTACTCAGGTTTTACCATATGGAGCTGTTGAGTTGCTGGATCCCAAAACCAACAACACATTCAAAGTTAACAGTCAGCGTGTCAAGCACTATTGGGGAGAACCGTTGGAACGACAAAAAGAAAGTGTCACACTTTCAGATCCATCATAAACATTCGAGAAGTCAAGTCTAACTGACGACTCTTAAACTTAACGCTCGCAGGGAGGCAACCCATGCAATTTTTGTATATATTGTGATTTGGTGTAATTTACTTTTGTGTGTTTAGTTTTTGCAGTTTAAGACATTTCAAGATGGAAGAAGCTCTCGCAAGTCTTCACAAGCAATTTATTTCTCTCCCTCAAAAATCTCTGATGAAAGTTTACAAAGCTCGCTTGGAACGAATGAGACTACTAATGATCAAAGGTATTCCTACTGATATTTGTTGGGTAATCGAAGCACGTATCCGTCTAGCTAGCAGTGAGTTTTCTGAGAATTGTAGTTCTTATTTACCTGGTTTTGGAAGAAGCACCTATGCAAAGAAACGAAGAGCTAAACAAATGGGTGTTTGTTACAAATGTGCACGATGGAATTGCAATACTCGTTGTCATTCTTTAGGAATGGTGTCTGTTAATCGCGAAGACAAAATTAATTCATTAGGGATGGCTTGAGTAAGGAGTCTTTAGATGATATATCTTCGACTCTTGAGACGCATCCCAGTGGATATGTTCACATAGAATTTCGCAGATTACATACACAATTTCAAAACGAAAAACAACAGTTAAGTCTTGGGAATCTGACTAAAAAAGACCCTGTTTGCAAATTTATAAGAAAATTAGATGGGAAGCTTATCCCTGACGCATAGACGTCAATCAAGCCGTTACTTTTCTTGTACATATTATATCTCTTTGTCTTTTTCTAGTAATTGATTTGTTTTATTGTTTTCTCCGACAGGATCCAGATCTTGTTGACTATCATGATCTATTTTATTATTTTGCTACTAATCGTCCTTCGGAATATACTTGTGCTATTATTTATTCACCCTTTTCAGGTACTATAAATTCAACTCATCATTGCACTTTTGAAGACATCCATAGTAAAAAAATGGAAGCCACTTCAAGAAGACGAATTGAAATTATTTGTGTGTTTTGCGGTAGTACTGTTGGTACTAAACCACAATACATAGAAGCAGCACAGGAATTGGGCCGAGTCTTAGCAGCAAGGAATATGCACCTAATATATGGCGGAGGTAATCTCGGACTTATGGGGATCGTTTCAAAGGCTGTACAGGAAGGAGGCAGTCACGTTTTGGGAATCGTCCCAAACCCTTGGCAGAGGCAAATCTTATTGAACCAACAAACGGAGAAGAACTAATTGTGCCAGGTAGGTATGTCTGAACGACTGGTAGAAATGATTAACCATTCTGATGCTTTTATTGCTTTGCCAGGTGGCTTGGGTACATTGGAGGAAATTTTTATAGTACTATCTTGGGCGAACCTGAACATACACCAGAAACCAATTGGGCTGTACAACGTTGATGGGTTTTACGATTTTCTTGTGTGTTTTTGATGATGCTCGGAGAAATGGGTTCGTGTCAAAGCCTATGAAAGAACTCCTCTTTACTGCCAGAACTGCTCCAGATCTAATAGACCAACTCATAGCCTATGAACCGAAAGTTGATCCTATCATTTCAAAGATAAAATGGTCCGAGGATGATCGTGGTAAGAGGCGTAGGATTAATCTGGATCTTAACCTTTAATTTCCTGTAGAATTTCAACTAATCAGGTACGATTTTCTAAACTCTTCTTCTACTTTTTAAGACATTGGGGACAATGTCTCATTTAGGTTTGAGGGTGAGGTATAGTTAATAGTACTTGTTTGTATTGTGTTTTATTTTTAGTCCAAAATTTTTCGAAAATACAAAAAAATTAAAAAAATTAAAAAAACAAAGGGCATATTTAAAGCTAGGTGATGGTTTGGTGTCTTCCTTCACTCAATACCTTTTTATAAGGAAAAGCTGTGGAGGCACCTAGATAATTATTCACTTGTAGCATGTTGTGACAGACTAGTTTGGAGGACTCGTTGTTTATTCCTGACAACAAGCGATAAGAGCCTAAGGGGCTTGGGTATTTAAGTGAGCCTCGCTCCACCTTCCCTCTGGGGAATCTACAACGGGAAGTCCATTCGACAGTTAGTCACACACCATAAACTGAGCCTTTGATTAAACTTAAAAAAAAAAAAAAAACATGTAAATTATAGTTTTATGACTAGTAGAAATATGTGGTTGTTATGTTGACTAAAAAGATGAAATTGGTAAGAAATAGCTGTGTAAGGAATTCTCACTCCTGAGACGTATTTCAAACCTAATTCAAAACAAGTTAATTTTTGTTTATTCACTTTTGAATTATTAAATCTGTAAATTCTCCATAAAACTGACTAAAATGAATCTTCATATACTTAGTTAGCAGATATTATCAACATACATAGTAACATACGGACATGAGCTGTAATTGAAAAGTTTGTAATATTCCGTGCTCTAGTTTAATTGGAAGAAGCATCTATAAATAGTAATGGAATAAAAAAAAAAAAAAACCATCTGAGATCCGAGTTATTAAGTCTGTAAGGGTATTTTAATACCTAGTGCCCTAAAACCAACTGGTTTGGGAGTCATTGGCCCAAAGCTCGTTACATGGATCAAAAAGATGATAGAAAATAATTTTATATATGTATATATATCTGAAGTCTGAGTAATTAAGTCCTTAGGGGTGTCTTAACACCTGATGCCCTAAAGCCAACTGGTTTGGGAGTCACCGACCCAAAGCTCGCTACATAGACGGAAGGTATTGTATATAAATAAAAAATAGTCAAAATTCAGAAAATCAAAAAAAAAAAAAATCAGAAAAATCAGAAAATTTATTCCATTACTATAAAAAGATGTGAATTCTGATAAAACTTTAGAACAAAAATATTACTCTCTTATCAACTGCACTTATGACCGTTGTGGGCAAAAATGAGTTGTTTAATATTTTGTTGGCTGTGTATATGAAGAATGGTAAAAATAATCGGAGAATTTACTTATTCAGTAATTTAGAATGAAACAAAACAACTAGTAAACTTGGAGTAGAAATTTCACCTGATTAGTCACTAACATCTTTATTCTCTTTTCGCTTGTCTTTTTGCTTTTGTGTGCATTAGTTTTAATACCTTTTTACTTTTGTAAAATGTTTGTGGGTATCATTGCTGTAAACCTTCACGAGACTACAACTCGTCCACTAGGGACACCTAGGGGTTTAAAGGCTTGTTGCATACGCTAAATGCAACCGTGATCCCTACGAAAGTGGCTTAGTTAAATTTTATTCTGTTATTTTATTCTGTATTTTGCTCGAGGACTAGCAAAATGTTAGGTTTGGGGGTGTGATGAGTGGTATTTCTATCACTATTTCCCACTCATTTAACCTAATATTTTGTATAGTTTCTTGAGTTTTGTGAATATTTTGATGTGTTTTGTGTTATTTTGTAGATAAATAAAGTTTCAGGACATTCTGGAGGTGTTTTGGGGCAAAATGGACAAAACTGGACAAAAAGGGCAAAATCGTCATTTCAGCGTCGCGCCGCCCAGACCTTCAGCGTCGCGACGCCCAGCGTGCGCCATATCTGCTAACATACGCCGGGTCCACAAAATCAGAATCTGAGAAAAGTTGACTTTGCTAACGTGCGCCGTGCCACGTGTCACCATCACAACAGAGATGCTAAAATGCGCCGTGCCACGTGTCGAAATCTTATTGCTTGGACGGCCACCGCCCCACGTGTCATCCTACGTGTCGCCACATCATCTTCCACATCAGCAGCCACGTCAGCAAGTCAACCGAGTCAACATGCCACGTCATCATCCGCCAATCACAGCGCGACACGTGTCAACCTCTCATTCGTCTGACGGCCGCCGCCCCACGTGTCGCCACGTCGCCTTCCACATCATCAGAGTGACGCAAGCAATGATGTCATGAACAGTTGACACGTCATCGTGACGCAAGCAATGACGTCATGAACAGTGCCACGTCATCGGATAAGATTCTGAGCCGACCAACCAGCGCGTGACACGTGTCCTACTGTACCCAGCGTCGCGACGCTAGTGCAATTTGGGCGTCGCGACGCTGGACCCTTATCCGTGCCTATAAATAGAACTCGAATTTCAGTTTTCATGTACCATTCTCTCTCACTTCTTAGTTCTAAATTGAGAGTTTCTCTCTCTAGTTCTTTAAATTCAAGTTTTGTAATTACTTTTAATAGTAATAATAATTTACTTTCTTTATTTTACAGTTTATACTACTCATAATGAGGAGGTAACGTCCCTTTGTTAGGGTAAAAGGTAATTCTTTTACTTTTACTTCTTAGATTATTCTCCCATAATTATAATATATTCAAGTTTTAAATTGACTTAATCAGGATACCGCCAGATTGGTCGGTGGGTAATAAAATTCATATTCCGCCTTTATGGCTGGTTGTTTTCATATTCCGCCTTTATGGCTGGTTATTTTCACTCCGCCTATATGGCTGGTTTATATTAATGATTCCGCCTTTATGGCTGGTTGTTTTCATATTCCGCCTTTATGGCTGGTTGTTTTTAACTGATTAAATCAATATACCGCCTATATGGCTGGTTAATAATATTTTGCAAAGCTTATATTATATTATGGGAGAAATCTAATTAGTATTAGTAGAAGTAATTCCTTTTATCTTAGCAATTTTATTTTATTTCACTTTCAGCATTTTTATTTTACCGCATTCACTTTATGCAATTTTATTATAACTCTTTTAAAAGTTTTAAGCCCTAGTTATGTGTCATAACTAAGTTAGTATCTAGGGTTGTGATGAAACTCAATATCACGGGTTTATAAGGGTTAGATTATAAATTGGGTAATATAAAAGAATTATTTATTGAGTCTTAATCTTAATGCTCTTTAATTAACTGGCCATTAATTAAATTGATTAGGTAAACTTAAAATGAACTAGACATAGGGATTTTAAGTTTAAGACCTTAGACTCAATAGCCACGATCTTCCTTGAGGATAGATAACTCTTTCAATAGATTTCCTTACAGGATAGGAATATACCTGTCGGGCGGGGGTAGCCATAATTGGAACTTAATCATAATGAATCTAGGTAATTTGGTTGACATAGACATATGGTTCAATTGGATTATACTAGGTATTTGTAATTGACCATCGGAAGAGGCTTTTACATAAATTAGTGTTTCAGGTTAATAAAATCAATATATTACCCAACTATAAAATAACCATTTTATCTTTAAATAATATTGGAATAAATCACAACCCTAGATAGTTTTTAATATTGAATTTTCTTAAAATCTACCTTCAAACAATTTCATTTACTTGTCTTTAAATTTTGAATCGTCGCTATTTCAAATCAAATTAAACAAATTGTTAGATACTAGTAATCATTTAACCTCATTAAATTAATAACTTAGGTATTAAGTCCTCGTGGGATCGATACTTTTTATACTACTTGAACGATACGTACGCTTGCGTTATACGTGTGTGTTTACGCCGGTCATACATGGCATCAAAGTGTGGAGGATCTCACACAAAATCAATGATATCCTATAGTCATAAGATTACATATGCTACTCGACTCGAGGAGATTCCTATTGACGGCGGTGTGTACTTCCAACTATTAAGAATCCCCTATAAGTCATTCAATATTGCTTTAACGAATACTCGCATATCTATACGAGTTTCTAGAACTCATGGTACATCGGTTTAAACCATTGGAACTCCAATTCAATATACGACATGTGCTAGTCTTCTAGGTTATAGAAATTCGACCGTATTCCAAAACCAACGACTATGGATATTTACTTTAAGAATAGTTTACATCTAGTGTCAAGACTACTCTAAGGTCGATGTCATTCTTAGCATATCTATACATCAATCTAATACGCATAATGACAATACCATTATAAGATATGAAATGAAAAATGTAGTTATTTTATTAATAAATAATAAAATGTACAAATCGGATTGGCACTCCAAGCACCAACTCCATCAAACTCCCACTTGCTTAGTGCCAATCTGGATGGTACCGTAGTCCCATCTCCTCCACATGTTTATCGAATATCTTAGGAGGTAAGGCCTCTGTAAGTGGGTTTGCTATGTTGTCTTGTCCTTGAACGTTCAAGACCACTATGTCGTTTCGTTCAATAATCTCCTAATTACGCGGTATTTTCTTTCCATGTGTTTAGAATTGGAATGCACTCTCGACTCCTTAGCCTGCGCGAAGCCTCCGTTATTATCACAGTACAATGGGATAGAATTCGCAATAATAGGCACAACGCCAAGTTCTGTGATAAAATTTCTAATCCAAATAACTTTTTTAGCAGCTTCTGAAGTCGCTATAAATTTTGCCTCAGTGGTGGAATCAGCTGTTGAGCCTTGCTTTGAACATCGCCAACTAACAGCACCACCGTTAAGGGTAAATATGTATCCTGATGTAGATTTTATATCATCTGGATCTCCCTAAAAGTCGGAGTTTGTAACCCTTAACTTATAGCTCATTTTCTCCATATATCATAAACTTATTCTTGATACCTTTAAGATATTTTAGGATATGTTTCACGGCTGTCCAATGATGATTACCTGGATCAGATTGATATCGGCTGGTCACATTGACACCAAAACTGATGTTAGGTCTAGTTCATAACATATCATATATTATGCTCCCAATACAAGAAGCATATGGAAAATTACATGTTGTGATATTTTATATCGTACCGCAAGTGTACGGTGTCAAGTTTTAGTATAAATCAGTGAAAGAGTGTCGAACCCACAGAGATTGCGTTAACTCATAATACTACAATTGATAATCCTAACTTTATGTAGATGATAAATAATAAAGATTTAATTAAATAAATATTATATAAATATATTGGATAAGAGGAACTAATACGATATAGATTCTAGAGTCTGATTTTACCTATTTATCCCCTATGTATTTGTCATGTCAATTAACTTGTTCAGTTATATTGTTTATAAGTCAAGAATCCTAAGTATCCACTCCCTCTCCCGAATATCTGTGAAAATATTATCAATTACAGACTTCGATATCCCTATAAAAATCTAGTAAATAACAACTCATTTCGTCTTGTAATTCTATGTTAACGACTTCAAAGGAACTATATATTCTCCCGAACTTTATAGAATCATAGGTTATATTCTTTATATCTATTCAAAATCTCTTCTCCCGAGTGATAGATTCTAAACATGCATCATCTTAAGTGTGGCCAACAACCAAGAAGAAATAAACTCAAAAGAATATAAATAAATTTAATAAAACTTCATAACAAAATTAACAATCAATGCGATGGTTCAAGCATCAGTTACATCATTCTCCAGAATTAAGGAGTTAGTTCATGACTTAAAGATAAAAAGAATAAAAACATGTCATGAATCTAATGGAAAGCATTAGAGTTCCAAGAAAGAAACAAGAAGATAAAACCCAAATTGAATCATTTCTTCCTCGGACGTCACCTTCTTCGTCTCCTCTTGTTGCTCTTCAATACTTCTCATTGGATCTCTCTAAAATATGTGTTTTAGTATTTTTTTTGTTGTGTATTAGCCTCCCTCATTTGCTTTGGATGAACTTATCTATTTATAATAGAGCCTTGGAACCATTGAGCATATAAAAACCCTAAAATTGGTGATTTTGGGTTCCTCGCAGTGCCGCGGCGCCAAAAACTTGGCGCCGTGGTGCCAGTGAATTCTTTCTCTGGCTCTCACGTCTCGCGTTCTACTCATCCCGAGTGCTTCCGATGCGTCCGTATGGTCCCAAAACAAGTACAAATGCCCCAAGATCCATGTATTAATGCTTCCTATAAATAAAACATAAAAGAACTACAAAATATATTAAATGATACAGAAACTGACAAAATAGTAAGCTAAGAATGCATAAATAAGTGGGGATAAACCACACTTATCATTAGACATCTTAACTCTCTCTTCCTCAATCTGAGGTGCCATTTTCTTCGAAAGATGTATGCCATATCTTTCATGGAGAAGTTCTTGCAAAGGTAGGCTTTCACACTTTGCATCATCCTTATATCATTTCCTATGATAAGGATGTCATCCACATACAAGACTAGGAAAATTATCATGTTCCCACTCACTTTATTATAAACGCATGGTTCTTCCTCATTCTTGATGAATCCAGATAATCTAATTATCTCATCAAAATGATGATTCCAGCTTCAGGATGCCTGTTTAAGTCCATAAATAGACTTTTGGAGCTTACAAACCAAGTTTGATGTCTCACTTGATACGAAATCCTCTAATTGTTCCATATAGATATCCTTCAAGGAATCAATTTAGGAAAGCGGTTTTCACATCCATCTGCCATATCTCATAGTCGTGATATGCAGTCATGGCTAAAAAAATCCTAATGAATTTTAGCAAGGCTACTGGTGAAAAAGTTTCCTCATAGTCAATCCCAGGATATTGAGTGTAACCTTTCGCTACCAGTCGGGCCTTAAAGGTTTCCACCTTACCATCGGGCCCTCGCTTCCATTTGTAAACCCATTTACAACCAATAGGTTTAACTCCTTCAAGAAGTTCAACTAAGTCCCACACTTGATTAGCATGCATTGAATCCATTTCAGATTTCATGGGTTCCTGTCATTTTCCCGAATCGATATCCAATATCACTTCTTTATACGTAGTCAGATCTGTTTCCTCCAAGAGAACATCAAGGCTCACATCAGATGTTAAAAACAGTCTCTCATGAGGCCTTGATATTCTATTCGACTTACGTAGAACCTATGTTGAGATCCTTCATCTAATTGGATCTCTGGTTCCATCTCAGGTTCCTTAATGTTGGGATCAAACTCATCAAGTTTAATCTCTCTACAATTCCTACTTTCTCTCAAAAATTGCTTTTCAAGAAAAGTTGCTGATAAGTGTGGTTTATACCCACTTATTCTGACATCCTTAGCCTATTATTTTGTTATGGTTCGAGTCATTTAATATAATTTATAGTTTATTTTATGTCTTGTTTGTAGAAAGCATTAGAACATGAAGAATGGATCAATTACGCGTGTTTCGGGTCCTATTGGGAGCATCAGACTCAAGAACAGGCAAAAACCAGCATCAGCTGCGCACTGAATTTAAAAAGGCTATAACTTTTGATTTAGAAAGAGTTAGGAGACCCATAAATTATCAATTTACATCTACTCAAAGAGATATATGCGTTCCATACAAAATCAGGGGCTTAAGCGGCGCCCCGCGCGCACCAGAAATAGGATTTTAGGGTTTTTTTGTAGATGTTTAATGACCCCAAGGCTTCATTATAAATACATTAGTTCGTCCACAACTCAAAGAGGAGGCTAATACACAACAAAAAACACCAAAATACATATTTTTATAGATCCAATGAGGAGGATTGAAGAGCAACAAGAGGAGATGAAGACGGTGACGTCCGAAGAGGAAGAGATTCAATTCGGGTTTTATCTTCTTGTTTCTTTCTTAGAACTCTAATGATTTTCCTTAGATTCATGACCTTGTTTTCATTGTTTTATCTATTGTCATGAACTAGACTCCTTAATTTTGGAGAATGATGTAACTGATACTTGAACCTTTATTTTAATTATTAATTTTGTTATGAAGTTTTATTCAGTTTATTTGTATTCTCTTGAGTTTAATGCTTTGTGTTTGCTGGCCACAAATATGATGATATATGTTTAGAATCTATCACTCGAGATAGAAGATTTTGAATAGATCTAGAGAATATAACTTAGGAGTTTTATATAGTTCGAGAGAATATATAAGTTCCTTTGAAGTCGTTAGTATAGAATCACAAAGCGTAATGAGTTGTTAACTACTAGATTTTTATAGAGATATTGAAGTCTGTAGTTGATGATATTTTCACTGATGCTCGAGAGAGTGAGTGGATATTTTCAGAATCTTGACTTATAAACAATATAACTGAACAATGATTAATTGACATGATGAATACATAGGCGACAACTAGGTGAAATCAGAATCAAGAATCACTATCGTATTAGTCCATCCTATCTAATTAATTCATATTTTATTTATTTAATAAAATCTTTAATATTTATCTTCTAAATAAAGTTAGGATTATCAATTGTAGTATTTAGTGCGAGTTAACGCAATCCATGTGGGTTCGACACTCTAAACTCATTTATACTAAAACTTGACACCGTACACTTGCGGTACGATATAAAATATCACAACAGTTACAAAGCGAACAACAAATACATTTCGTTGCTCAAAATCGTAGAATTGATATCCCATAGAATTATCAGGATATCCAACGAACCTATATTTATACCCTATGGGTGCTAGTTTATCCCGCTGCGCAATTCTAACGTATGCAGGACAACCCCAAATCTTTAAATGCCTAAGACTTAGATTTCTACCGAACCATATCTGATAGGGGTCGTAGAAACAGCTTTCGATGGAACCCTATTAAGTATGTAGATAGTAGTTTGTAAAGCTTAACCCCAAATGTAATAAGGAAGATCTGTATAGCTCATCATGGATCGCACCATATCCAATAAAGTACGATTTTTTCGTTCAGACACACCGTTGTGTTGCGGTGTTCCTGGTGGGCGGTGGGCTATATTGGTCAAGAATTCCATTCTCCCTTAAATAATTTTTGAATTCTTCACTCATGGATTCACCGCCTCGATCTGATCTAAGGCATTTGATGAATTTAATGGTTTGTTTTTCTACTTCGTTTTGGAATATTTTGAACTTGTCAAATGTTTCAGACTTATGTTTCATCAGATATACATATCCATATCTATACTTGTCATCTGTGAAAGTCACAAAGTATGTGGAACCATCATAAACGACATGATTTAATGGACCACACACATCTTGTGTATTAGCTCTAGTAAATATCCAGCACGATGTCCAATACTTAAAAATAGGGCCTTTGTCATCTTTCCTTGGGTAAGATTCTCAATCAAACCATCCTTTACCAATTTGGATAGACGTCTAACACCTATGTGGCCCAATCTCATATGCCATGATTTAGTATTATTTAATTCAGACTTCCTACTTGTATTTTTCTCTATTTTATAGACATATCTACATGTTTCCAAAATATAGTGACCATTTGATAAAGAACATTCACATTTCAATAAATTATCTTTATCATATAAACATAAAGTTCCATCTTTAATGTTTATTTTATATCATTCTTTATCTAATATTGTCAGCGATATTATTTATCTGATAATTGAGGGAACATAATAACAGTCATGCAAATATAATTTACATCCATCTGGGAGATCTAGAACAATTGTTCCTATGGCCTTGACATCCAATGTCTCGCCATTGCCAACCCTAAGCTGGATCTCCCCTTTATTCAGCCTTCTTCTAACCCTCATTTCCGACAGGGAATTGCAAATATGAGTAGGACTGCCAGTGTCTAACACTCATCCACCATTTTCATCTAAAGCTAATGAGATGTCAATAATTGGAAAAATGCAAAGCGTACCTGAGGGTCATACTTTTCCTTTAAGCTCTGGACAATTATTCTTTCGGTGTCCAGACCTTTTGCAATGTAGACATTGATCACGAGCTACTTTTGGTTTTGCGCTTCTTGGAGTTCTTCTTTGATATCTTCTTCTTCCTCATCTTCATTTCAAAAGTGATAACACTAATTGATTTTGGAATTTTAAATCTATTAGTGTCATCCCACTACTTTACGTAATTCTTTAATCTTCTTTAATGGAAATATATAAATTTGACTATTAAAATTTTATAGCGGGAAGTGGATCCCATGACATTTACTCCAGCCTCACACTAATGACGATATTGGCCTTTGTAAACTCATTATGTAGACCTCCAAGGTCAATCACATTCATGTGAATCCTAGTTTGGTCATGAACAGTTTCTTATCCTCACACTAATGACAATATTGGATTAAGACGTGTTCTAGGTATATACTTGTCAATGAGCACTAATGAACTTCATATGTACTCCCTCACATATTGGGCGACTACGTTAACTCATCACACTACATCTAATATTTTACCGAAGCGACCTAAGTTTCCAGCACTTATACCCTCACACTAATGACGATATTGGATATAAGTAGTAAGAACCCATTCATCTCCGTATTGACAAGAAGGACCATCCAATAATGCTCCAACATTATTAATATTATTACTTAATTAAAGTAATCACCTAATCATGGGATATTTATGACAATCAAGTTATTAACTTAATTATGTCAAAGTTTTAATTTAAAACATGCAATACATATCCAATATGTCTTATGCTTAATTAAATTAAAATTACTATGGCATAAATTCAAAATATGTGTTATGTGGTTAAGTCTTTGCTACTGATACCATTCTGTTGGGACAGTTGTGGAACCCCTAGGGTCGGATCGGTGCCCCGGGTAATGGAAATTGGTCTAACCCATGGATATCAAGGATATGTGTATTTTAAAATATTTTTATGTAAAACTACATTCCGATACGAGTCCGTAGGAAAAAACAGGGACCCAATCAGAGTCCGGAAGCTCCGAAATGAAGAAAACAAGTTTTAATATGAATCAGGTCGGGGCGTCGCGACGCATGTTCTTGGGCGTCGAGACGCCACCCACAATGCCGAGAGCATGATGAACGTGAACGGTGAGGCGTCGCGAAGCGGCTGTCTGGGCGTCGCGACGTGAAATGGTTTGTGTCGCGACGCAGCTCAGGCAGTGACTGAGTTTCTCATTTCAAAACATTACTAAACAATTCCAATTTTCTCCCAAATTTTAACTTCATAACCACCACCAACACATGTTTTACAACTAGCATACATGTTTTCTAAATACTTATATGTATTTGTTCGAATCTAATCACAAACTATTTTAGAATCCCAATTAGAAATATATCATGAACAATTCTAGTTCACTTAAAGGTGGTCAAGTGAATCTAGAATAGTAGCCACAGCTCTAAGCTTTAATCTTGAGTTCCAAACTCTTATTAATTGTTCCATGTCCAACATGAACATCTTTGACCAAATACATAAGCATGTTGTGTTTATACTTCTAAAGTATTCTAACACAATTGATTAGCCTTATTTCAACATTAAGCTATGTGATCATGCATCTAATACACAAATGAACATAGCTTAGGAGAAGATCAAACATTACCTAGTAAGCTTGATGCAAGATCCAATCTACTTCTCCTTTGTTGAAATTGTTAGAGAACCTCCAAGGTGTGCAAGCTTGACTTCAAGATCCAACCTTGATGTCCAATGCTAGAAAGCTTCACTTCAAGATTTAATCTTGATTTCTCCTAAATGAAATGTTTTAGAGACCTCATAAGTTTCTCTAAACACTCCTTTAACTTAGGCTAATCTCTCAAGAATTACTTGTGTATAGCTTACTCAAGCTTTTGCTTATGCCTATACTTGTTATTAAAACCTTCATTAAGCTTGCTATTTATAGCAAAACTTAGGCAATTTTTAATTAATAAAAGTTGTAATCAACTTTTAAGTGGGCTTAATCTAATTTGTCCAAATATGTACAATTAGGTGTGACTAATCTCCATTGTCTCCCACTTTGATTTAATCCAATTAAATCAAGCCAAAGATTAGGAAATGGATTAGTTAAATATTTTCCACTTTGATTTAACCCAATTAAATCAAGCCAAAATCACCTATTATTACATACTTACAATTATCATAATATCATCAAATGGTAGAGATAATTATGATTTTACAATTAAGCCCTTGCATAATTATTAAATTAATACAATTAATCCAATTAGGTCAAAGAAAATAATCAATGTTATCCAATAACATTTGATTATCTTAGTTGATAATTATAATATCGAATATTATCTTTTATCAAAAATAAATCGGCTACCCAAGTGCTCAACGAGTACATTTCATATTGGGATTCTCTAAGCTCAGACACATTCGTCATATAAGCCTAGCTAATATGTACGCAATTCGGCCACCTCCGAATTCGCGAAGAACACGAACAACCTTTCTGAACTATACAATTCGAGGTCATCGCATATGTTTAACAATCTCTCCATCGTAGGCTATCCGAGTTGCGCTTAGAAAACATATAATACACCGTCAAGTTTCCAAGGTGCACATCTCATGTCGACATGTCCACGATTCTTTACAACTGATGCGATCCACCCTAGGTGATCGGCTTTAGCCAAAGTCTTTAAGAATTGTGACTTTACTTACATGGATACCTAAACCCCTTATGGTACATATACGGGCCGAAGGATCCTATCTTACTTCGCACTTGATTTCTGAGTGCTGCGGTCCACACCCTACGAACATCTAGAGGCCAGACCATGAAAAGTTTATGACATACATGACATCAAAGTGTGGAGGATCTGACACAAAATCAATACTATCCTATAGTCAAAGGATTATATATGCTACTCGACTCGAGGAAATTCCTATTGACGATGGTGTGTACTTCCAACTATAAGGAATTACCTATGAGTCATTCAATATTCACTTCAATGAATACCCATATGTCTATACGAGTTTTCAAAACTCATGGTACATCGGGTTGAACCATTGGAACTCCAATTCCAATATACGACATGTGCTAGTCTTCTAGGTTATAGGAATTCGACCGTATTCCAAAACCAACGACTATGAATATTTACTTTAAGAATAGTTTACACCTAGTGTCAAGACTATTCTAAGGTCGATGTCATTCTTAGCATATCTATATATCAATCTAATACGCATAATGACAATACTATTATAAGGTATGAAATGAAAAATGTAGTTATTTTATTAATAAATAATAAAATGTACAAATCGGATTGGCACTCCAAGCACCAACTCCATCAATAGAGTACTAGTTTAATAGTAACGGTGACATAAAAGAATAGTGTTAGACATGGCTAGAGACATGTAGAGATGATATCCTTCTGGTAAGGAAACAGAGACATAGACTGCAGAAATCCCAAGTATCGAATAAAGTAGAATAGACGATAAAGGACAAGTAACATACTTGGAGATAGGACTTTCCTAGTAAAACGACAATGGAATAATGACAAAGGTACACAAATACAAGAATAAAATTTGCAAAGTTAAGACTAGTAGTAGTATAGGATAACCGACTTTATAAATGTCGAAATAAGATTAGAATTCTATCAGACAATAACAAGAGAAAGGTATTAAATACAACTAATAAGTTCCTATGTTGTGTAATAAGAAAAAGAATATAACAAGGAATGGATTTATTGGGGCACAATCTAGAGATACCCAAAGAAACTAAAGATGAATATAGGAATAACTTAAGAAATAAACTTTAAAGAATAAAAAGGTTAAGGGAATAAGGTGGTGCAAAGAAAGGATAATCAGATTTCTATTATCAACGAATATAAACATGAAGACAACAGAAATCTAGAGGATGAAGCCTGTAAGTAATTGGAAGTTAAGGAAATAGACAGTTAAGTAGTCAAACTAAGAAAATAAATGCCTAGCTCAACTCAACAAGTAAAACTGGAAGTGTATTGAGATGATTGTTTCTATTAGTAATAAGGAATATCTTTGCATATTTTTGTTTCAAGCTATAGTGGAACATGAAGAAAAATAACGTTAAGAGACAAAATCATCCTTTAGCTTGAGAAGGCTTGGATAAGAAGAGATTAAAGATACACTCAGTAAGACCATTACAGGAGTTATACTATAAAAAGGAAGTGAGGAACTTGAAGTATACTTAAGACCAAGAAAAGCAAAAGGCTATTGATTGTGGTACAAAGTATAATAGGATATGATAGCTGCAAGGAATCGCAGAAGCCAAGAGAAATAAGAGATGGAAATAAGCAATTCCTGTAGAACAGCTGTTGATAGACCTATATTTGGGATTCTACAAATTGAATATACTTTCGTGAAGATAAATATAGAATGAATAGTTATCCAAGAAGTCTCATAGAAGTATTAAGCCTTAAATGAAAAGAAAGAAATAAGTAAAAGACAATCACAAAGTGACAGATAGAAACAAGGGTTCAGACCTTAAGAAATAAAGTTATATCTTGCTACGTTTCTATATAAGAATGAAGGGTCCTAAAGAGAACTTCAAGGAATAAAGCCTTCAGCTTTGCAAATCAAATAAGGTATATCAAGCCAATAAATTCTCAGAAGTTGCAGTACCGAGCTCGGTATTAGAAAGGATTCGAGGATGAATCCTATTTAAGGGGGTGAGAATTTTTAACGACCGGAAATCCCGACTATTTTTACATCATGGGACGAGTGTTACATAATATAAACTACGTTTGAATATATATATATATATATATATTCATGAAATGACTTTGGGGACAACCGGTGAATTCCTCGAAATTCTGAGCATAATGTTCCATTCTGGATAGCCCATGGTATTTGGGCTGTAAATTTCACATACGAACTCCAATTATTATGCTTTTTATATCACCAAAAAGCTAAGATCACGACCTACAACTTTCACGATGCAGTTCAAAAATACAACTCAAATATGGGGTGAATAGTACCCGAGGATGAGTTTAGATAATTCTCAAAACTTCTCAATTTTTCCAATTTTATTTCATTAAATTATACAAAAAATATCAAACAAGCCCTAGTATATATATGTGGTACTATTCACACTTTCATAAGAGAAAGGAAGAGAAGGAAAAACGTGAAAGAATGAAGAAGAAGAAGAAAGGAGAAGAAAGGAGAAGAAAAGAAAGGGGAAGTAAATAAAATCTTCTCATATCAAGCTAAGAAGAGAAGCAATAGGCTTAAAAAAGCTTGGAAGATGAAGAAGAATCAAGCTAGTCAAGGTAAGAAATCTGCAGCAAAATCCTGTGCCAAAACTGGAACCCCTCTTCCTAGAAACATACTAGAAAAGGAAATAAAACACATCTATACCATTCATTCCCTTGTAAATAAATAGAAAATCAAGTGTGAAAATAAATGATAAAAGCTTTGGTACCTCGCGATCTGCTACCGCAACTGTGATGACAGCAGTGTTCCTTCTTGTTTACAGCAGTAGTCAGCAACTGTGAAGACAGCAGTGTTCCTTCATGCTATTTTAAACTGTAAGTTGTCCAGAGGCAATCTAAAACGGATTCACTTTTCCTAATGGTAGCAATAATGCTGCTAAGCTAGTTTGAGAAAGGTGAACATGAAATATAAAGAATGATCAATTTAATCACTATATCATTTTATATCAGCATACTCTTTTGTAAAATCAGTATGAGTAAAGTGCAGTTTCATTGCCAAACAAAAAGATGTGCAGTCTTGAAATATATAGAGAATTCAAGATCTTATGGTTCAAACAAAAAGACTGACTCTTGTTTCAGTGTGTTGATTCAAATTCTTGACATCACTTGTTGAAGATGCTCACTGAAGCACGCTTTTGGATCTTGCTGTACTTGGTAGTTATGTATCCTTCAGTTGCTTGTTTTCAGTTTGAACCATACGAGATGTAAATATTAACCGAGTTTCACCTAGGCAAAGTAAGTCTACAGAAGAAACTTGTGATCTGAATGTATAAAAGATACTTCCGGTCTTGTAAAATGCTGCTTGTAGGGCTTACATCTTTTGCAGTACTATGATGCTTGATCTTAGTTTAGCAACAAAACACTTGGAACTTAAGGACAGTATAGGAAGTTATGTCAAGGGTGTCACTTCACTAAACCTCAAACCTTACCATTAGAAGAACAAACACGAATCATCATGAAATTTTGCTACTTCTTTTATAACTGCATTCATATTTTATTCATGATTATAACTGTGCCAACAAGTTCTGTCATATGGAAGATTGCTATTGTGTTTGTGCGGTAGCAAAGGGTATGACAAACTTCCGCTGAAAACTAATGGACTCCTCCCAGGGTCTTAAATAAACTAGAAATATAACATATAATATTCATAAATTTTAATTTAAAGCATTATCCTGTGTATGCAGTTTTCATTTTCATTTATAGCTTGCTTACTATAGGATTACTGATGTTTAAAATTGAGTTTACCTAGTGTATCAACTGTCAACCTAGAGGAGCTAAGCTTTTACCTATGAATTCATAAAATTTCCCAACCAAAGTAAGGAAATAAATTATTCGCAAGTGTCATAGCTTCAAACATATACTTGTATAGGAAGTTTCAATGTTGAGAGGCCGGTTTCTTTTCCGGTATCATTTACTGTAGATTAATTATAGATATGGTACGGGGAGCACAGCCAGCTGGCCGAGGACGAGAAGTTGAGCGGTCAGGCCAAAGGTCCTCATCACATTCCACACCGGAGGCCAATAGACCCTATGCAGTCTCACCTATCCTTTTTTTCTACTACTCAGACATCAGTAGGATCGACTTCAGCTGGATCATCTCATGCAGCACAGAGTTTAATGAGTTGTACCAAACTTATGATTATACCTGCTACTCATGATCAATATGATTTTCGGAAACTTATATTATTATTATTGTTGTTGTTGTTGTTGTTGTTGTTGTTGTTGTTGTTGTTGTTATTATTATTATTATTATTATTATTATTATTATTATTATTATTATTAAACTTCTAAATATTTATTTACTATTTTATACGCAGGTTTATACCTTCGGTCTCTCGCAAGATAGGAGAAATATTTAAGGAGAAATTTACAGAGGAGGGCACACAGTGGACTAAAATGCCTAGAGACATAAAAGAGTACTACTGGGATGAATTTCAGGTATATTATTATTATTATATGTAATGTATTATTTGTCATTATTGATTACTAATTATTTATTCAAATTGTTTTTAAATTTACAGAAATTTTATCAGTGGGATTCTGCGCATGCGGTCGTTGTGAGGACTGCATGGAATAATGTGTGTAAGAATCGGTATAGCGATAAACTCTGTAAATGGCTCTATAAATATAAAGAATGAGGGAAGTCACTCTGCGTTCCAGATAATGTTTGGAATAAATGGCAGGAGTATTGGAGTAGTACAGAGTTTAAATTAAAATCTCAGCAAGCATCAAAAAATAGAAAGACTGAGAAGGCTGGAGAAGGATCAGGTGTTTCTAAACACACCGGTGGCTCGAAGTCTACCATTCAACATTCTATTGATATGGTTAGATTTTTTAAACATACGAATAATTTTTATTACTTTTATTAAACTGAATTATTAATTCTTTATTTTTTTAAATAGGAATCTCAGTTAGGACGTGCACCCACAGGCTATGAGGTGTTTAAGCATATGCACACAAAGAAAGATGGTACTTTTGTTGACAAGAGATCGAGCTACATTAATGTAAATTTTTGTTTATAAATAAAATATTTTTATTTTTTTCTTTTCAAATTCATTTTTGCTTTCTTATATATATTTTTATTACTAGTAGGCTGCTGTGGAGCAAATGATAGCGATTACATCTCAGTTTTTAGAAGAGTCTGGTGAGCCTGAGACTCAGCCCGACACCAATCGCCTATACTTAGATGTCGTTGGAGAAGATACTAAGAAACGCCGAGTATACGGTCTCGGCTCTCTTGCATCGCTTTCATATCCAAATTCGTTACGCAACTCAGGTAGATCGTACTACCGTATAAATTTTAATGATACATTTGAGCAACGGGTGCAAGAGCGAGTTAGGATTGAGATGCAGACTGTGCAACAACGACTGAATGAAGAGATACATCGTCGACTAGAGGAAGAGCAGCAGAAGAGAAATGAAGAGGTGCTTGATCTCAAACAGAAGATCGCAGATATGGAGTGGTATTTTCAGATGATGAGAGACTTGAGTTCACAGCCTTCCTCTTCAGGTCCACCTGATCCGCCAACTAATTGTGAGCATAGAGATAAGGAGGATTAATTTATATGTATTTTTTTTATGTTGTACTTTTTTACACATTATAACCTTTATGTAATAAAATTTTTATTTTATTTTCTGTTGTGTTTATTTTATAATTTATGTAATTAATAAATTTATTTTATAATTATACTAATATTAATAATATTGTTTAAAATAAATTTAATTTCTTAAAAATATAAAAAATGACCATTTTATTTTAAAAACGGATAGAAACGCAATTAGCGACGGAATATTTTCGTCACTAAACGGCGACGAATTATGTCCGTCGCTATCTAGAGACGGAATATATTTCGTCACTAATAGAGACGGAATATATTTCGTCACTATATTTAGCGACGGAAGCACTAATCCGTCGCTATTGTTTTCGCGACCAGCAGAATAAAGACAAAATTTTTCCGTCTCTATTCCGTCGTTGGTTGCCCAATAGCGACGGAATAGAGACGGAAAAGTCTGTTTCTATTTCCCAATTTTCTTGTAGTGAATTAGGCTTGCTTAAGTGGGGCATTTTGGAGTTATCATATACGTGTATATGTGATTCAATTAACCATGAGTTGAAGAAGCAAATCAATGGCTCACGTCAATTGCATGCATGATTAAACATAAGGCATGTGCGTCAATTGTTCTTCAAAATAGCCTGAGTACATGTGAAGCAACAAGCATATTATTTTTGCACGATTGAAGAAAAAAGAGAGAAAATTTTCAAGTTCGATCCCCGGGCCTAGAGATGTTTCTGCTGCGCGAGGAGTCATTCATGTGTTGTGTTCGCGAGATCAGTTCCTACAATTTTATTACGTACAAGGTCAGAGTCTTAGATAAATTTTGAAATTTTTCAATTGGTATCAAAGTCTGATCTCGATCCTTGAATCATTAAACTATAACTAAAAATTTCCCCTTAAATTATTCCCGATTCTTTGATATGACTGAGTACCTATATTGGAAGGTTCGCGTGAGAGTATTCCTTAAATCCCTAGATGAGAGGGTTTGGATGTCAGTAGAGTATGGGTGGAAACTTTTCGTTAAGAATAATAGACTCCAAGAGCTTGCTACTAGGTTGAAGTCGCTAGGATGAAAGATGATGAGACATTTGACAAATTTTACGCTGAGATTAATGATATTGTTAATTTCAACTTTAACCTAGACGAGACTATTCCTACAAATATGATAGTTAGGAAAATTCTGCAATTACAACCTGAAAGGTTCTTACCTAAGATTACAGCCATTGAAGGGAATAATGATTTAGATCATCTAAAATTAGAGGACCTCGTAGGAAAACTTCAGGTGTATGAAAGCAAACTTCTTGGTGATAGAAAGCCTAAGAACATAGTGATGAAAATCACAAAAGAAGTTATCCATGATTCGTCCGATGATGATGAGGATGAAACTCTCACATATGTTGGTTTGGCTATTTTTACTAACAAGTTCACGAAATTTCTTAAATTGAAGAAGAGTGGTGTGGCACTGATAGGAAAAATGATGAGAAACCTAGAGAAAGTAGATGTCACAAGAGAGCCTAGAGAGGAGAATGATGATAAACCTCGAGCTATTTAATTCCATAAGTGTGCAAGTTTTGGAAATATTAAGTCTGAGTATCCCACATACATTAAATCAAGGGCAAAAAGGTTAAGACAGTCTCACATAGTGATTTAGAACGTGGTTATACCTCTTATGAGTATTCTAAAGAGAAATGCAATTACATTGCACTTTCTTCTATTGTGGCGTGTGTGTGAGATGATAACAATAGTTATGTAGATGTTGGTTCAGAATTCTCTCATAATGATTTTGTAGATGAGGATGATCTTCAGGTATCTTATACCAAACTGTTTAATGAGAGCTTAGCTATCAAGAAGATGAATGTTGAAGTCAATAAAAGGCTAAAGGAAACGAAGCTAGAAAAGAAAAAAGTTGAAGCCAAGCTTGAGAAGAGCCTTACTGTTATTGATGACCTTGAGGAGAGGAATAAGGGACAAATTGATAGAGTTAAATTCTTAGAAGCAAAACTTGAAAATACTAGAACCCAGATATTTATACTTTCTAGTGAGACTGAGAAACTAGACCACATGATAGGTAATGGTGTGTCTCCCTTTGAAAAGAGAGGAATAGACTTTGCTGAGTCAAGCTGTGATAAGGCGTCAACGTATAAAACTGTGTCTGTCACTCCTCCAGGTGCCTAGGAAAGAAACCTATTGTTGAGTATCAAGTGCTTCCTCATGTGGTTCCTCTTTTGTGACCCAACTTTAATCTAGAGGTGTTGCCAGTAAACCTCGCTCTCATCTGAGGTTTTTTCCTGTTTACTATCACTATGGCAAGTCAGGGCACATTAGGCCTAAGTGTTTCTTTTTGCATAAACAAAAAAGAAGGCCTGATAGTGCTTCACCTAGATTTGACTCTTCAAATCTAGCTTGTCAAGTTTCTACATTAGCTAAACAGACTCAGTATATTAGTTTTAAATTTACACCGCTGACTAAGAATACTCAGGTGAAAGAGATTCATAAGAAAGTTTGGATGAAAAAACGAGATGACTTCTCATCAACTTCTGAATGCCTTGATCCTACAAGGTGTGATTAGAGTGCATTTCGATGTAACTCTACTTAGTTGGTGAAATTATATTTTCATATTGCATGTATGTGCGCATGTGTTTTATGTGTTTTCACGACTGCATGTTTTTTTTTCACTACATATGGGTGTGTGTGTGTTTTATTTTTATTATATGTCTCTTGGTATATAGGATAGAACCTCGGACATAAATTTCATAGCCAATTCTGAATGGACGGTAGTATGATCTACACTCAGGAATAGAACTCCACGTACCATTGTATAATGATAAGCCATGTTGTGTATATTCTTGTTTTTGTGTTAAAAGAAAAATACAAAAAAAAATTATAAAATAAAAAAAGACCAAAAAATTATATGGTTTGATAGAGCATTAAAAGTTTGTTGCATTTGATCCTGGTATATAGCATAGATAGTTATGCATGTGTAATATACTATTATTTTTCTTGATGCTCTATGTGCATAAATGTGTATAATGGAAACCCTTAGTATACCTTGTGCTTGCATTTCACCAAGTAGGCTTGGTCGCATGTATGAGTTTTTGGACTGACAGTCTAATCTATGTCATACCTCTCACTAAATAGTGTGATCTTTGACTAAATGATCTTATGCTATCCCTTAGGAGTAAATTTTTTTTTTAAAGGGTCTTACGTACTTCAGTTTAAAAGTACTCAAAAGAGCCAATGGGACAAATTCAAAAGATAAGGGCAACAACCTTTCACTCGAAAGAGTCTTTATTTATGAGCTCATATTTAGGGGAAGAATGTTATAGCATGCAACCAATGTTGCTTATTTTCAGGTCCTAGTGGCGCTGAGTTTGAACACCTATTTAGTGGACTTAGTGTATCATAAGATGAGATTTCTTTGGTTATGTCCCGCTCATAAAATAAGGTCTTAAGGTTTGACCCATCGTGCACTTATTTTTCATACAAGTTCTTGTTATGCTTTGGTGTTTGTGTCATATGCATGCGTGTAATCTTGAGCATGACCAAAAATATTTCATATATCTCATGTCATAAACAGTTGAGTACTGCTCTTTCTATTCCCTTTGCTTTTTACGGGTATCTTGTTATTTGTAGATGTTTTAAGTGAGCAAAATTAGTGACTGTGATGGCATCAACTTCAAGACTATTTGTTTAGGTATTACATCGAGGCATATTGTAATAAGTCATTGAATTGATGGTGGGCAGTTGGCTATTTTATTTTTGGGTATTTTACCATAGTTTTTGTATCAGGTGATTTTGTCACGGAATGCCAAAGGAGAAGATTGTTAGTTCCATGTGTGTTGGCAACTTTTATAACAAAACAAGTTCAATTGAGTTGTAATGAGTCTTGAAGATCTCGGAGAAATTTCACACGTGTTTGGACAATATCATATGTAGACATCAGAGTTTCGCTCGTGATACATTCTTATTTGGGTTCGAATGCTATGCGTTCGTGGTTTGTTTGAGTTGACGTTAGACAAAATATTTTAGAGACTATCTATCTGAGTAAGGTTCGAGCGAAATTGTCTAGAGGCTTCACGTTTGAGATGCGTTCCATATTACATTCAAATGATTTTGCGGATTACCTCACATTCGTCACGTATTCTTGTGGCGTTCAAATGCACGTGTGATGATGTGTTATTTTGGACGCGTTTTTGAGCCTGTTTGAGAGAAGGAAAACCCTACATATTTAAACAAACACATATCCACTTTATCCATTGAGAGAAACACAATCCGTAGAGCTTTAGATCCTTAGTTTTCTCATGTTTGTCAATTCACCTTGAAGACTTTCATAGTTCCCTTGTCTTCTCTATTTTTGTTAGATTTTCCATTGATATACCATCAGCACAGAAATAAAACTTTATCCAATTTCCAAGGCCTTCAGAGTTCTAAAGGAATAAGATTGGTAGTGAGAGTTCTGGAATTATGAGTTCGCAGGGTTAATCAGAATCCATGCAGAGACTTCAGAGGTTCTGAAAAAGGCCGTTTGGTGTGGGCTGGAGGAGTTCTTCGAGGTATTACGGTCAAGAGGTATTCGAGTCGGTGAAATTTTCATCACAGGTCCTTGTTGTGAAATTATCGTACCATAAGTATACGGTGTCAAGTTTTAGTAAAAGATAAATAGAGTGTCGAACCCACAGAGATTGTAATTAAATTCTCTTAAGTACTATAATTGATAAACTTAACTTTATTTAGAAAGTGATTTAAAATAAACTAAATTAAAAATAAAACCTAAAGGAACAAGATATTAAAATGTTTAATTAAGAGAAACCAAGATGAGAGAAATTCTAGAGTCTGATTTCACCTAACTATCCCATATGTATTTATTATGCCAATAAACTATTATTCAGTTTCCGAGTTTATAAGACAAGAATCCTAAGTTATTCTAACTCTCTCTCCAGAATACCGAGTGAAAATATTATCAATTACTAACTTCGATATCCCTATAAAAATCTAGTAAATAACAAATCATTACGCCTTTGATTCTTTGTTAACGACTTCAAATGAATTATAGGTTCTCCCGAACTCGATAAATCTCCTAGGTTATATTCTCTAGATCCTATTCAAAATCCCCTCTTTCGAGTGATGGATTCTAAACAAGCATCATCTTATATTGTGGCCAACAAACTAGAAGCATTAAACACAAGAAAATATAAATAAATTGAATTAAAACTTTATAAAAAAACCAATTGGTAAACAAAAATAGGTTCAAGCATAGGCTACATCATCCTCTAGAATAATAGATTTAATTCATTACCAAGGATAAAAACAATGAAAATAGGGTCAACAACATAATGGACATCATTCGATTTTAAGGAAAAAATATAGAAGATAAAACTCGAATCGAACCCTTTCATCTTCGGATGTCACCGCATTCGTCTCCTCTTGTCGCTCTTCAATCCTTCTTCTTGGATCTCTCTAAAATATGTGTTTAGAACTCTTTAGTTGAGTATTTTTTTCCTCCTCGATGGTTTTAAACATGCTTAGGTATTTATAGGGAAGTCATGGGTCCTTATGCGCCAATACCTCGAGAATTATGTATGGCTATTCTGTCTGGGCATCGCGACGCCGTAATGGATTTTGCAACGCAACCCTATTTTCAGGTTGAGTCATTTTTTGCATTTTTTGCCTTCCCGTGTACTTCTGATGCGTCCGTAAGGTCCCAAAACACGTACATTTGCTCCAAGATCCATGTTACAATATTTCCTACCAAAAAAACATAAAGGAAACTACAAAATAAATTAAATGACAGAATCTAACAAAATAATAAACTAAGAATACATGAATAAGTGGTATAAACCGCACTTGTCAAACAACCCAAAACTTAGGATTTTGCTAGTCTCGAGCAAAAGACTAAATAAAATCTAAATAAAAATAAACAAACAAAAGTAACTAAATTAACTAGGCCACTTTCGTAGGGATCATGATTGCATTTAGCGTATGCAACAAGCCTTTAAACCCCTAGGCGGCCCTAGTGGACGAGTTATAGTCTCGTGAGGGCTTATAGCGACGACACCCACAAACGTCATTCACACACATAAAATCATGCAAAAAAAGTATAAAAGCAAAAAAAAAATAGTTCTGATAGTTACAAATAATGTTATTCTCAAAGAATTCCTACCAATGAAATCAGAAAACCTTCAAAGTACTCAATGCAACTCAAATCCAAGTTCTTAAATAAATTATCTAAGCCAGACTCACAGTGTGTGTATAAAGGTCCAATCACAACTCGACTACTAAGTAAGCTAACTCAATAATTTCGTCTCAAAAATTAGGATTCAATAGGTCAAACCAACCTAGATGTCTCAAAAGTGCTCTGTATTTTCCTTTCTTTGCTCAGTATGGTACAATTATTTTCTCTTTCTTTTTCAACACACCTACCATTTAAGGTAGTATTTCTCCTCATGGTGGTCCTAACACTTGCCCATGAGTAGCTTCACGTTTATCGGCTATAGGTGGTTTAACTTCTTCTTTTTTTCCTTTTATTTTTTTCAAATTTTTTTTCTTATTCAACTCTTTTTTCTTTCATTTGTTTTTAATCATACCATGCATCATAACACTTGCAAATCAAGATAGACATCTAAGCAAACTATCATTCATCAACAAGCAATTTCTTCAGCTAATCACTTTGCCAATTACCTAGGATCTTACTGCTAAAAACTTATTGTTAAGTGCTTATGAGTCTAACCTAGATCACCTACTCGAGGCATCAGATAAAAGTAAATAGGCACTTATCGTTTCTAATATTTCATTCTAAAGCAAACAAAAATAAAATAATTTTTTACAAAATAAATAAATAACATGTACTATCACTACACACATACATCCCCAAACTTAAAACTTGCATTGTCCTCAATGTAAGATAAACATAAAGAAGCAAAAGTAAGGAACAACATTACCGTGTATGGAGTTGATTAGGCTCTTGCTGGTCAGAATTTTGATTGTGCGGGTTGTGTGGGTTGCGCTAACACCTCATAAATATACATGCAAACTAATAAACAAGCAAATAGCACACAATAAAATAAAAGTAAAGTAAAGAAAATAAAAATAAACAAATGTAAGGGTTGCCTCCCCACTAGCGCTAAGTCTAACGTCCTCAGCCAGACGTAACCA
>SKCR01000947.1:0-28608 GCA_019454045.1 Zanthoxylum bungeanum
GATAATAAGCGTAGCCTGATGGCCTCTTTAGTCACGCCATTCATCTTTATGGTGTCTGCGATATCCAGGAACATCCTTAAATGCATGTTGGGATCCTCTCAGACTGAACCCCCAAACTAATTATTTTGCACAATGTTGATCAATGAAGGTTTTAGCTCAAAGTTGTTAGCATTGATTGGCGGATGCGCAATCCCATAGTAATTATCATCTATGACCGACTTGAAGTGATCTCTGATTGCCACATGACGTGGATTATTCTCTCTATTTTCAGCCGCCATTTCTCCAATCAAATAAAAACACAACAAAAATAAAACTTAAAATAAAAAAATTAAAAATAAAATCTAAATTAAAGCTAAGGTTGTTTAGTAATATATTAATGTGAATTAAATTATCAATCCCCGACAACGGCGCCAAACTTATTGTGATATTTTATATCGTACCTCAAGTGTTCGGTGTCAAGTTTTAGTATAAATGAGTGTAGGGTGTCGAACCCACATGGATTGTGTTCAACTCACACTAAGTACTATAATTGTTAAACCAAACTTTATTTAGAAAATAATTAAATAAGATGAAACTAATATTAAAACTGTAAACTAAAGAAACAAGTTATCAAAACGTTAAATTAAGATAATCCAAGATGAGAGAGATTCTAGAGTCTGATTTAACCTATTTCCCTATGTATTTGTTATGCCAATAAATCATTCCGTTGCATTGTTTATAAGTCAAGATTCTAAAGTATACAACTCCCTCTCTTGAGTAATAGTGAAAGTATTATCAATTATTAGACTTCGATATTCCTATAAAAATCTAGTAATTAACAATTCATTATGTTCTGTGATTCTATATAATGACTTCAAAGGGACTATAGATTCTCCCGAACTCTATAAAATTCCTAGGTTATATTCTCTAGATCCTATTCAAAATCCATCTCTCCCAAGCGATAGATTCTAAACATTCATCATATTCAATTGTGGCCAACAATCAAGAAGCATTAAACGCAAGAGAATATAAATAAACTGAATCATGATTTCATAAAACTCAAATTGACAATCAATTCATCTGTTCATTCTCTAGAATTATTGATTTAGTTTATGACGTAAGATAATAACAATGAAAATATGGTCATGAATCTAATAGAAATCATCAGAGTTTAAAGATAGAAACTAGAAGATTAAACCCGAGTTGAATCCCTTCGTCTTCGGACGTCACCGTCTTTGTCTCCCCTTGTCGCTCTTCAATATTTCTTCTTGGATATCTCTAAAATATGTGTTTTTGTGTTGTGTATTAGTCTCTTCCCTTGATTTTGGATGAACTTATGTATTTATAATAGATTCTTGGGGTCCTTGTGCATAAAAAAAAAAATCCTAAAATTAGTGTTATGGGTCGTTGCGGGGCGCCGCAGCGCCAAACTCCCTGGAAATTATATTGCTGTTTGACGAACGTGCGTCACGATGCACAGCAATGGCGCATCGCGACGCGTGGTAGTTTGCTGGAATAATATGTTATGCGTTTTCCGCTCTTCCCACGTGCTTCCGATGCGTCCGCATGGTCTCAAAACACGTATAAATGCCACAAGATCCATGTATTAATGCTTTCTACAAATAAAACATAAAAGAATTACAAAATACATTAAATGATACGGAAACTAACAAAATAGTAAGTTAAGAATACTGTGTTCTAGCCTGTACTGTTTAGTTACTAATTTCTCTCTCAATTTCAACATGTGCCAATTGCAAAATATTATTTTATTCCTAAAAACTCTGCTCCCTAATATATAAGGAGGCCCTGTTCAAGCTTCTTCTTCACTCCATTTCATGATTTCTCTAGACAAAATTGACACTCAAAATTTGTTTCTTTAGCTCACGCAAAACTAAGGAGGATTTCTTTGCTCCTCAAGTTATCATCAAGTATTAGTAAGTCTCCACTCCCTATCCATCAAATTTTTGAAATTTCTTACATGTAGCTTCATCCCCAAATTCGTGATCCATGAAAACCTAGATTAGAAATGAGTTGTATTGCAAGATTAAGGCCATCTTAGTGCTTATTTATGTCTTGGGTGAAGTTATAAACTAGTCTATGCATTAAATTGAATTTTCCGATGGAATATGGAATTATGGTAAATTTACAAAGTTGGTTATCCTACAGTGTGGACTGGTTCTGTTTTTTCTGAACAGGGCGTCAAGATTTATTTGTAACTTGAGTTTTAGGAATCAAAACTGAGATCTGTAAAAACCGACATAAACTAGACACATTAAGGTCCATCCTATTAAAATTTCAGCCTCTGATTTAATCCAAATTAATTACAGAAAATTTTTGAAATTAGCCATTGAGCAATGAATTTTTCAGTGGTAAGATTAAGTCTAAATTTCTGTTGCTGCACTTGTGTAACTTCGAACCAAGGTCCATAAAACTCGTAGGTGATATAGATATTCCTGAAATATAGTGAGATTTAATGCTCATATTTTGCATATTCTCTTATATTATACGAAAAGTATATTACACTGCGGAATCTTACGAATTTAATTTGCTTTAGATTGGAATCAAGAGTCGTAGCACCCATTAACTCCGTGAAGTAATTTTGGTCATCTCTGGACTGTGAGTGAATGCTACATTTATTTTTATGCTTTCGATACAATATATGTTTTTATATGTTTTACTGATTTAAGATTTCAGTTTTTCACATATGAGTCGTTTTACATTATAATAGTTATATATGACTTTGACTATGTTTTCGAATTTGCAATATTATATGATTATGAATACTCAATTTAGATACATGCTTAGTTTTATTTATGACTTCAGTTTTTTTAAAGTTAGTAATGATATATGAATTTAACTTTTTCAGCTTATGATAGATGATTCATTTTCTACTACATGATTCGGTTGTGTTTAGTTTAGTTATATAAGTATTAGAAATACATTTTCAAACCACAAGTATCGAACCGTCCCCTCATGTTTAGCGTCATGGATTCGCTGACATTGCCTCATGGAACACTGATCACCCCCATAGGTTTACGCAAATTCATGTTCATGTTCCCCTACCTACGTAGTGCTGGGTCCTGCTAGGTAGGTTTCACGCCCCCATGCCACTATACTGGTGAGCTATTTTCATGGCAACTACCTTTTTATTCATGTTTTATGAACCATGTGTATTTTATTTAATCATGTTTTCAAGCAATATAAACATTTCATTATAGTAGGGGTGGGCATGCTTTGATCCAGTTCGATATAATTATATAAAAAAAAAATAATTATAATTATTCAGTTTTTTTTTAAAAAGTATTGAACGGTTGTTTTGGAAAAAAAATTATAATTATTTTAATTATCGGTTCAGTTCGGTACAATTTGATTTTTTCTATTTTTTTAATAATAATAAGAAATTAAAAAATTAATAATATTTAATAAATCTAACATTTACTTAAATCTTTTTATACTGTAACTATTTTAATCATCACAACTATACTACTAATAATTTTTTTTCATATGATATAATTATTATTTAAAATGTAGGAAAATAAAAAGAATAATAAAAAATGTAAAATAATTTTAAATATTTCATGAAATTAATCATCACTAAATATTAAATAAATTAAATAATTTAACAATTATAATTATAAAATAACAACATAATATGATTATATTTCAAAAAAATTAATAAACTAAAATTTTCAATTAGTTCGATTCGATTCAGTTTCTTGAGTTAAAAAATTATTCTAATTCGGTTTGCTTCGTTTTTTTAATTAAAATACTAACAATTACTTTTAAAAATAAAAAAAAAATTATAATTTCGATTCGGTTTTTCAATTCAGTCACTTTTTTGTCAACCTATACTTTATAGCTCATTTATTATACAAGATAAAATATTTTATATTATTTTTCACTATTAGTGTTCACTCAATAGGTTGTTTACACGACTTACCCTCCCCACATTTTCAGTTGTGGATGCAGGTTCAGTCTCAACTTCGAGACACTTGGGATCAGAGGAGTTAGGGTCCAACTGTAGTCATTAGAGATGCATGTTATGAGGTCCACATATCATGTATAGTTGTCAGGATAGGCCAAAAGGCCAGATAGGGTTAT
Organism: Zanthoxylum bungeanum; assembly: GCA_019454045.1. Lineage (NCBI taxonomy): Eukaryota > Viridiplantae > Streptophyta > Magnoliopsida > Sapindales > Rutaceae > Zanthoxylum > Zanthoxylum bungeanum. Next base: position 4,081 of record SKCR01000947.1, read on the forward strand.
GAGTATGTATTACCGTGTATTGGGTTATTGGACTAGTATATGTATGTATGGATAATAAATATGTATATTAATAGGTAATTATATATGTATGTAATTGTATATGTGCCATTGGAAATAAAGATACATATTTGATCTAAGTCTAGACAGTTGTTATTGCATGGTCAGGTTAGAGGCTCAGGGGATGGTCATGTTGTCTCTTACCGGTCACCTCTCGGATATACTGGGATGTGATAAAATTGGTATCAGAGTACAGTTTAGAGGTCTATGACTGTAGTGGTAAGGTCATGGTGTTTTGCATGCAGTGTATATCTGGGATACTCGTATACAAGGCATCACCCCTCCAAGTCTCATCGACTCCAAGTAAGTTTTCTCTCCATTCTTTAGAAAAATCTCATGTATTAGCATCCACCTGTAGTTAGAATAGATAGTAATTTCCATATACGACAATTTTAGCTTTCCATGCATGCAACAACTCTTTAACAACATTGGTAGTTGACTTTCCAATACTTACGATTCCACTCATGTTTATGAGACCGTTTTCATAAAAATTCAAGACCATTAGCATAAGGTAGAGTCTCTCGAAATAGCAAGAATCATGACATGTTCACTAATCTATCTATTAGACGTACTGGTTAGGAAAATTTTGTTCTAATGGCGTCCAGGTTGTACCTATTCTAAAATAAGTAATGGATTTTACCAGAGCAATCCATGTAGATAAACCATTATCTATACGTAAACCACGTCTAACGCTCCAATATTCCATCCCATTTGACCAGGATAGATAGCAGTGCCTTTAAGAAAAGATTAAGGATCGTAGTAGTATACCTCAGTTCGAAACCCATGAGCCTCAGTAAATGCAGGACATTAGGGAGAAATCCAATCTGGCATCTAGGTTGTACCTATTCTAAAATAAGTAATGGATTTCACCAGAGCAATCCATGTAGATAAACCATTATCTATACGTAAACCACGTCTAACGCTCCAATATTCCATCCCATTTGACCAGGATAGATAGCAGTGCCTTTAAGAAAAGATTAAGGATTGTAGTAGTATACCTAAGTTCGAAACCCATGAGCCTCAGTAAATGCAGGCCATTAGGGAGAAATCCAATCCTTTCATTTCTAATAAAAAATTAGTTTTAATCTCAGGAATAAGTTAGCAAGTCATGTATCATTTCGGGTGTGGTCAGTAACACCCGAAATATACAGTAATTCATGAATTAATAGGTGGAGTTGTTTACCCACCGCCAATAGTAGCCATGCATGCGATCCATCGATAGAAAGACTCTATCTCATTACCTCACTACCTACCCTTGATAGCAGTTAGCCAACCGACCAGACTTCATGCGAACCAAGATCACTGGTGACCTCAATGACCCAGATCCTCGTTAACGCACTTCCACCTAACCCCATAACCTTCATTTTGATTAGAACCCCCATTGATAACCCCAAGAATCAGTTAGTGAATTTAGTGTGGCACGTGTTGAGGATGATCTTACTAAAGATATGCGGCTCATGCATAAATCCATGCGCATGTTGACGAAATTGCCTACCTGTCAACAACAGCAGCTACAATAGCTTCAACAAGATAGTCATCCTTACCCGTTCTAATAACACTCCCTTCCACGGTGATTAGCCATCCCATAGACTTTAGTTGAATTCGAATAGAGAGTAGAAACAGATACATTTTAATATCCAGCAAAGACTACAACCTTTATTGTTTGATACCTCTTGGTGCTAGTCACTTGACCAGGCCTCTAATTCATTTAAAACCGACAATAATATCAGCACTCTCATGTTAAAATGTGACACATTCATTTATCCCTAATCGCAGAACCTCCCATAGACTTAACATTCTATGGTGATTAAACACGACCCTTTTATAGAATGGGGATACAAAGTCACAAACAGACATCAAGAAAGTAAGAACAAGACCTAATAATTATAGGCTATGATCCAGTAATTGCTACTCTTATAAGCATGAAGCTTCAACAAGTAACCTTGTCGTGTCTTGTATAGCTCAAGCAAGTATGGAAGCCATAACAATCTATCTGTAACAAACGTTGGCTCCATGAATAAATATTAGGCCATGTTATAGCAGAAACAGAAATTTTGATAACCATATATAGGTAAAGTGGTTTAGCAATGACCTAGTTAGTTGCCATTAAAGAGATTTTTCAGCAAATACGATATCATGGAGAAGGTGACCTAAGAGATATGTTAAGCTCTTATGGTCAGGTTCATGCAACAAAATTCTCATGAGCATAATGTCAGTTGCCCAAAGCGGTCATCTTGATGTTGTTCTCAGGAATATGTGAGTTCATTACATATAGTAAAGCACTTGAGTTTGACCTGAGGCACGTATGAACATGGCATAATAAGGTCTTTAGCAAACCTCTATGAGGATTAAAGGGTATGTCAGTTCGACTTATGGACATATAGGATAGGCTGATGATGTTGCAGACAACTCGAGGAAAAAAACTCACAAACATTTTATTCCTTTTATCAGAGTAAAGGGTATGTCAATTTTGTAATGGACATGACATGTACTAAGTGAGTCATGGTCTCATCGGAAATCCAATCGCTGGATTTTATTAACTATCACACCTCTTATAGTCAAGCCTACGTTTACTGCCCTTAGTATGTTAAGAATTAATAAGTGTAAACCAAGGTGGGGTTTTCGTTCCACTACTTATAATAAGGAATTTCTACTTACTTTCGAGTTTTGACGGCTAAATCAACAAGTACCAAACATGTCGCCCAAGTTTAAGAGGGCATATTACTATAGTGCCTTAAGTCTTGGGAACTAGTAAGCCAACAACCTTCACTCAGACATCACGTTAGCCCTGTCTGAGACATTATAAGGATAAAAGTGAAAATCCTTACGAGTCAGTTCAAGTGAGATCTCACGATTAAATTTAGCCATGAGCTCAGTCAATATAATGAGTTGAATCAAGATGGCAACATGAGAACAGTTCATAATAGATTCATGATCCTCGCAGACCATAACAGTTGTATCTACAACTTTTGACATCAATACATGCTTTTATATCATGATTACTTCTCATTTCAGCCCATGATTTAGCCCTCGGTCCATGTTACAGCCTCAAGTTCTGAAATAATATTCATGTCACGATTATGTGTCTAACCCACACCCTCGTTTCCAAGGCATGATCCCACTGACTAGCAAAAGTTCTCAGTTATAGCTTTCAATTCTCATTTCAGCCCATGATTTAGCCCTCGGTCCATGTTACAGCCTCAAGTTCTGAAATAATATTCATGTCACGATTATGTGTCTAACCCACACCCTCGTTTCCAAGGCATGATCCCACTGACTAGCAAAAGTTCTCAGTTATAGCTTTAAGTCACGTGGAACAAGCTTCATCATGAAAATTATGTTCTCGCACGTTAGAACATCGGTTCGTAAGAATTTGACAGAATATATCACGTTATGACTATTTTCAAGCCATAATTGCAGGACAATATCAGTTTTCGAAACTAAGAAGGTTCTATCAGTGTGAATCTGGTTGGCAGCACTACTGTGCCAGGAAGTAACATGAGGATTAAAGTAAGCTTCGGAAATTTCCCAGCTCTATGATATTCCCAATCGGGTAGATCTCACCCTAAAATGGATTCAATGACGAATACTTTTTTTTAAGGGGTGAATGTAACACCCTGGCCATCTCGGTGTGACCCCGATAATCATTTTCAACACATATTATATAACATAAAGTCATGTATGAATGTGATTTTATTCGCGAAATCATTTTTCGAAAATTCGGAGAACTATTTACAGTTTCGGTATGCAATTATTTTTCTATCGTATTCCTGATAGTTTTTGATATTTTGACCATAAATTGAGATATCGATGTCCGAGTTTGGTGGTCTTTATATGGACGAAACTTTTAGACAGGTATCTACAACTTTCATGTTAAATAATTTTATAAATTCAGAACAAATTTAATCCAAAAACACGTGTTTTCTGGCATGTACTATTCAGTTACGAATTTCTCTCTCAATTTCAACGTGTGCCAATTGCAAAATATTATTTTATTCTTAAAAAATCTGCTCCCTTATATATAAGCAGCCCCTGTTCAAGCATTTTCAACACTCCATTTCACGATTTCTCTAGACAAAATTCACACTAAAAATTTGCTTCTCTAGTTCACGCCAAACTAAGGAGAATTTCTTTACTTCTTCAAGTTATCATCAAGGATTAGTAAGTCTCCACTCCCTATCCATCTAATTTTTGAAATTTCATGCATGTATCTTCATCCCTAAATTCATGATCCATGAAAACCTAGATTAGAAATGAGTTGTTTTGCATGATTTAGGCCATTTTAATGCTTATTTATGTCTTGTGTGAAGTTATGACCTAATCTATGCATTAAATTGAATGAAATTTTAAAAATTTGCATATGGGTATGGCATGGACGAAAATGGGAATGAAGGGAAGCTTGATTTTTGAGGGTTGGTGATGTTTTAGACAATGTATATGGTGCTTTGAGTAAAGATTAAAGTGTGGATGTTAAAAGCGTTGGTGATGTTTGTGTGTGCTTGTGTGTAACCATGAGCTTAGTAAGTGTATCGTTGTGGCTGTGTTTTGTTCATAAGAAACATGGAATTGAAGTGTGGTTATACATGGTTAAGGTGGTTAAGCATAGATGATCATTGAGTAATGAATTAACATGAGTGTAGTGTGAATTTCCGGAATGTTTAGAATTCTGGACATGTTGTAATAATTTACTTATAGAATGAGTTATAGAGTTCGGATTAACAAACTGTAAAATTTTATTGAAATTAGACTCATCAAGGAACAACATATTTAAAATTATAATTTTCATGAAAGGATGAAGTTATTAGAAATTTTGAAAGTTGGCTGTCATGAACTTGGGCTGATATTATTTCTGCCTGAATAGTGTGCACTTATTCGACTATAAGTAGAGTTTTAATAAACGAAATCCAGAACCATAAAAGGTCATTAAAACTAAACACAAAAAGATTCAACATATCCAAAAATAAAAATTTCCGATGGAATTATGGTAAATTTTCAAAGTTGGTTGTTTTGCAGTATGGACTGGTTCTGGTTTTTCTGATTATGGTGTAAATATTTTGTTTATAACTTAACTTTTAGGAATCGAAGTTGAGATTCGTAAAAACCAACTTAAACTAGATACATTAAGATCCATCCTATTAAAATTTCAGTCACTGATTTAATCTCAATTAATTACAGAGAATTTTGAAGTGGCCATTGAGTAATGAATTTTTCAATTCAACGGCAAAAATAAGTCTATGTTTCCGTTGTTGCACTTGCGTAACTTTGAACCAAGGTCCGTAAAATTCGTAGGTAATATAGATATTCCTCAAATACTGTGAGGTTAAATTCTCATGCATTGCATATTCCTTATCTTATAGGAAAAGTATTTTACACTACGAAATTTTACGAATTTAATTTGTTCTAGATTAGAATCCGGAGTCGCAACGCCCATCAACTTTGTGAAGTGTTTTTGGTCATCCCTGGACTGTGAGTGAAAGCTACAGTTCTTTTATGTTTTCGATACAATATATATTTTACTGACTTAAGATTTCAGTTTTCAGATATGAATCATTTTACATTATGATAGTTATATATGATTTTGATTATGTTTTTGAATTTACAATGTTATATGATTATGAATACTCAGTTTAGATACTTGTTTAGTTTTATCTATGACTTCAATTTTTTTCAAGTTAGCAATGACATTTAAATTTAATTTTTTCAGCTTATGATATATGATTCATTTTCTACTACATGATCCAGTTGTGTTTAGTTTAGCTATACAAGTAATAGAAATATATTATTATTTTCAAACCACCAGTATCAAGTCGTCCCCTCATATTTAGCGTCCCGAGTTCGTTCACGTGGCTTCATGGATCATCGATCACCCTCATAAGCTTACGCACGTTCATGTTCATGTTCCCCTGCCTATGTGGTTATAGGTTCCGCTAAGTAGGTTTCATGGCAGCTATCGTTTTATACATATTTTTATGAACCATATGTATTTTATTTAATCATATTTTCAAGCTTTATAAACGTTTCTTTATAGTTTAGTTATTATACAAGATAAAATATTTTATATTATTTTTCATTATTAGTGTTCACTCACTAGGTCGTATACACGACTCATCCCCCACCCCACAAGTTCAGTAGTGGATACAGGTTCAGTCTCAACTTCCTGACACTTGAGATTAGAGGAGATGAGGTCCAACTGTAGTCATTAATGATGCATGTCATGGGGTCCACATATTATGTATAGTTTTTAGAATAGGCCAAAAGGCCGGATAGAGTTATGAGTAATATGTTATGAGTATGTATTACCGTTTATTGGGTTGTTGGAAAAGTGTATATATATGTATGGATAATAAATATGTATATTAATAGGTCATTATATATGTATGTAATTGTAATGTGCCATTGGAAATAAGGATACATGTTTGATCTATGTCTTGACGGTTGTTATGGCATGGTCAGGTCAAAGGCTTAGGGGATAGTCATATCGTCTCCTGTCGATCACCTCCTGGATATATTGAAATGTGAAAGAGATGACCACAATCGAAGGAGAGATTTATTTATGCGCTGAAGTGTGTAGGAGGAGAATATCCCATAATCGACTCTTTAATGAGATATATGAGGCAGGGAATCCAGCATCAGACAAATTGGGAGAAGATACATGATGTTTTTTAATACTATGTATTGTACGGCAAACCTAAATTAATGCGGAGAGTACCATGTTCAAAAAACATGTTATATCAGTCATAAGTTTTAATAGTCGGGCTTCGTCCAGCAATGCGCCACCACTACCGCCTTCAGGCTGGGACTTAGACGAACCCAAGGAAATGGTGGAAGATGTTTTTGTTGTCCAAACCGAGAAGTTCCAAGTGATAGACGATGATAATAGTAAGCAAAAAATAGAAATAGAGTCGGTCAAGTGGGTAATATTTCAAATACCCTCGCAGTAAATGTTAAAATATCTAAGACTATTATACGTAAAGGCAACTGTGAATGGAGTGTCTGTTGCCAAGATATTAATCGATAATGGAGCAGCTATCAATGCCATCCCAGTGCGAATGGTTTTGATTATGTTTTTGTCATTGATGGACCCACCAATTACAATATGCTCCTAGGACGAGACTGGATTCATGGGAGCCGATGTATTCATTCCTCTCTCCATCACTGCTTAGTCTTTTGGAACCAAATGGATTAGACTGAAGTAGTACATGCAGATAACAGACTGTTCGCAGTGGAAGCGAATTCTACATAATACTATATATACGAAGGCAAATACGGACCAGTCCGAATGGTAAATGAAGGAGAAGATGCTAGTGTTGTTGCACATAATGATGAGTTGTGTTCTGCCAAATTCCTAACAGACTTATTCACACGAATAAGGCCAAATATTATGACCTTCGAATAGCCAGTAATTCCAAAAATCCAATAGAGAAAAAAATGGTAGCAAAGAAACTTGAGGAATATGTTGCACTCGCAGCAAACCGAGCCAAATTTATGGCCCACCATCAAGAACATAGATCAAAATTTTATAAGAAGACCACAATTTTAGTTTTGAGAGAGAAATTGGCGGCGTGACTCGTGGAGTACCAGAAATAAAAAAAGATGAAGAAGCTTGTAAGATTGATTATCTTGCAGAAATAAGTTTTGAAGGATTTGTTGAAGACTTGAGGGGTAAGCTGGACGAGCATAAGAAGATGGATTTCGTAAAAACACAAGTTCTACTAGAATAGGTAAATCTTGGAGATGAGGGGGAGAATCGCCCTACCTACGTCAGTCAGATGATAGACACGGAGGACGAACTAAAGCTTTCTCATCACTACGAAGGCTTAAATATCAGGACGACTTCGTCTGGGATAAAAAATATAAAGAGATTTTTGATAGCCTTAAGACTTATCTCATAAGACCATCGGTTCTGGTGTCGCCAATACAAGGACGACCAATGAAGCTATATATTTTAACCGAAGAACAGTCAATAACTGGAATGATTGCGCATGAAACAGACAGGGGTTTGGAAAGAGGAATGTCACATGTAAGAGTGAATGGTTAGGCCAAGGGAGTTATAGCGATGGCTTCTCCATCGATGAAGGCAAAGCCAAGTGCGAAGTTGCCCATTGTTAAGTCCAAAGAAATCAGATGAGCAACGTCAACTGAAGGATCTTCAAGGATTTCTTGTAGTGTAGAAAGGTAAAGGTTTCACAACATTTGGGAGCAGATGATGAAGATTCCATTGGAGGATTGAGAGAGAAGGTTTGTGATTTTTGTGCTTAAGTGAGAAGATTACAGGTAAAAGTAGAATGAGGAATGAAAGAGACCTTTTATAGCCAATAGCGATGGCAAGCGTTTCGTTGCCCTAGACATATGATGCGCCTCAAGTGGAATCAAAAGGAAAGGGCGTAAGTCGTGAAAAAACATGGCACGATATTTTAAACTAAGAAGAGACAATTGGGATTTTTAAACTAAGAAAATATAGGGCGCAATATTTTAAACTAAGAAGTGAAGGGTTAGGCCAAAGGAGCGGTAGCGATGGCTTCTCTATAGATTAAGGCATGGCCAATTGCGAAGTTGCCCATTGTCGAGTCCAGAGAAATCAGATGAGTAGCGTCAACTGAAAAATCTTTGAGGGATTTCTTGTAGTCTAGAAAGGTAGAGGTTTCAGGGCATTTGGGAGAAGATGATGGAGACGTCATTGGAAGATTGAGAGATAAGGTTTGGGATTTTTTTGCTTAAGTTAGAAGATTGCATGTAAAAGTGGAATGAAGAACGAGGAACGAAAGAGACCTTTTATAGCCAATAGTGATGGCAAGCGTTTCGTTGTCCTAGATAGATGGTACGCCCCAAGTGGAATCAAAAGGAAAAGGTGGGAGTCGTGAAAAGACAGGGCGTAATATTTTAAAATAAGAAGAGACGCGGGTCAGTTGGAGTGATGTGAGGGAAAACATGCGTATTTAATAAAGAAATGATGCGCAATGAAAGCATATTACATTTAATGAGGGGATCTTAAGGTTATTTTAAATAAAGCTATATTTAATGAAGAAATATTTTGTCGTCACCACAAGTGCCGCATTTAATGTAGGATAATAAATAACTGTCAAGAAATCAAGAAATACGGCTTTAATTTCATTGACTAAATCAATTAGGCCGTATTTTGGGGTAATTATTGATAACCAAAAATTACAATAATTGTCCATTCGGCCTAGCATCCAAATTGTCCAATTGGCCTAATAACTGAATTGTCCAATCAACCTAATAACCAAATTGCTCAATCGTTCAAGTGGCCAAATCGCCCCAAACCAGCCAAAACAACAACCGATCCAAGGAGTAGTTGCACAAATGTGATCTGACAGTTGAAGGATGCGATACACGATCCTAACTGTTATCATAAGTAGCATATCATAACTTGTAGCATAATCTGATGGTTACCACGACTTAGAGGTACTACTGTAACATTTGTTACAAGTGGCAGAAAAGGAGCGATGAATTACAGAACGTGAAGTGCCACACGACCCAACAGTTACCAGAGGCTAAAGGCACGACTGGAGCAGTTGTCACAGTTGGCAGAAGAGGAAGCAAGAAGTTGCAAGACATGAGATTCAACCGCGCAAACAGTTACCAGATAGTTATTTGTGCCACTATATAAGTTCAAAGTCAAATTTAGAGAAGAAACAAATAGAAGACTCTTATGAACAATGTAACTTTCTTTATCTAGATTAATCAACTAGGATTGTGTGCTTGCATCATTTGGAGACATTTCTCAATAAAATTAGTCACCCTTTTTTGGGATTTTATTCCAGAAGATTTGAACCTTACACTTTCTTTCTACTGTTCAACAAAAAGATATTCGGATACTCAAGTCATGAATATTCATTTTTCAAGAAAAGGAGAAGCATAATCATATTTCTGTTTGCATGTTTTCAAATAAAATGTTCTATTTTCAGTATTTAATATTCTCTGAATATTAGAATAGTTTCTCTTTTCTGTCTTTTTCTCTTCGATTTTTCCTCCTCTCAAAGTTGGTAACGATATCTATTTATAGTTCAAGTAATTTGTGTGATAATTTCACATGACTTTTGCCAGTCTTTGATGCATGGTTGTCCTACATAAACATCTTCTACATCTCCCTTTTTCTTATTTTATTATTGAGTATACTTTAATTTACATTTAAATATTATAATATGACTCATCTCTCTTCCTTGCAAAGGCATGCCTTTAATTTTAGTTAGACTTCTCATAAAATTAATCATTTAATCAACAAAATCGGCAACCATCCAATTGAATATTTTTATTGGAGATATCTTCTTCTTCTTCTTCTTCTTCTTCTTCTTTTTTTTTTTTTTTTTTTTTTTTTTTTTAAGATCGAAGACTGATGCTGTCAAAGGTTATCATTTCTAAGGAGAAATTTCAATATAGAGACAGAGAAAAAACAACTAGAATTATTTCATCTCCTGAATTTTTCAATTTTCTTATCTCAGCTTGCTCATCATGTTCATGTAAATTTCTTTGACTAAGTCTATAAAACAAAATTTTTTGTTGAAAAATGCATTGCATAACAAGATTTGGATGTTAGAAACTTTCTTCATATCAGCTATCGCTTAAAGTACAATGTCAACAATATAGCACAAAGTTGAGGAATGAGAGATGATACACATGCATGCAGTTTCTATTAAAAAAAATAATAAACTTTCTTTATATATATTTTCTGCTGTTTCATTTGTGCCTATCATTATATTTGTTCATTTGCTGCCAAATAAGTTGAGGTGATCTTGAATTCAATGCTCACTATTTCCAAAAAAATTAATTTCGTGGGCCGCTCGAGAGCTGTGTTCGGAAGGTCTTTTCAGGTACTTCCGAAGCACTGGATCCATTACGGAGTGTGGCTCTCACCGGAGAAAAGAAGTGAAAGCCACAAAATTTTCCACTCAGCTTCTTTTCATGCTTTGTCCAATTCTATGAATTCAGATTTTATAATGGACCTTCACTATATGTTTTTCATGAGGATTTCCAAGACACATTTGTATTATAACTTATTTGTTTACTGTGTTCTTACAACTGACTTTGAACAAACAGTAAACCGAACAGAAAATAAACAACGGTGTTACAATTAACAACAGTACAAAAATAACAATCGCAGGCAGTGAATCGGTGACAGTAGTATAGCAGGAATCAGCGACAGGAACAGTAAAGCAACGAAGAATTCCGAGGCTTGTTGAAGCGGGCAACAATCTCCTTAAAATAAATTCGTCCCCTACCGAAGGTGCAGTAGAACTTGAGGCGTTTGTTTCCCAGGATGCAACGGAAACAAACAAGTATGGGCACCACCAATCATGTTTCCAACGAACCACAAAGTGTTTTGAACTCTCCAAAAAGATTTTCGAAATTTTAGTTTTTCCTCTTGTGTGTTCTGTGTATAACACAAAAACAAAAACACTACCCTATTAAAAGAAATTAACATGTCAATTACATCTCATCAATGAGAGACTTTTCACTTGTTGTAACCATCAAACTAATTAAATTAGGTGTTATGGAAATTCAAAAGGTTTGGAAAAAAATAAAGAGACATCCAAAAATTGGCTGGGCCGGGCCCACACATTTTGGTCCGGCATTCGTGAACGCAGGACACGCGGGTGCACACGAGCCAAGCTTGATTCGGATTTGATTTGCACCCCCCCCCCCCCCCCCCCCCCCCCGCGCACGTAGAGAGAGCCTCTATCCTTATAACTCTTACCCATCTACTAATGAACAATCATGTATTAGCATAATTTCCTCTCTATAGCTTTCCCATATGGGACAAGCTAACTTCTCTTTATTTTCTAACACCAATGGGTGAACTTTGAGCAACAGTTTCTCATTCACCCAAACATCATTTTAAGCATATGAATATACCATTTCGAAGTACTCACGGAGGAGTATCTGAATCATTCAATAAAAACCACTAACACGAAGTGGACCATGCTTAAAATTGAGCCTCAAAATGCTTACTCATAAGCATTTTTTCCAACAATCCCCCAGATGAATGAAATTGGCGAAAAAAGTCGAATAAAATTATTTTATAAAACATTTTGTTTTGACCTAGAAGAGTTCAACGGTTCAACACCTGCATAGGATAGGTAGGCCTCAGCCTTTGAACATTCCCTTGTGAAAATATATCTCATTTACTGGCTGACAGTGGACGCGATGTCATTGAACTGTACTGCCGTTCATGTAAATTGAGAATATATATCACACAGATATTAACCTAACACATCTGAGTTCTCATTTTATGTTCATTTTGGCCATGAACATCAACCTGGTTCTGCAAGAGTTTCTAAGAATTGAGCCCCGTACAATTCCCTTTGAAGCGGCCCCACTTCTCTCTCACATAGGCGATTTCTTATTTAAGAGCATCTCGTAATACTCTGTTCGGATTCCCGACGCATAAGAATCATTAAAAGCCTTTGCTTAACCTCAATCTATACGAGCATCACTGTTTCATTTCACCATAGGAATAGACTAGAGGGTAACCCCCTCACAGTGAACCAATTATGTCTTTTACGAGTAGGTTGTCCCATTGAACCTAGATCTTGGGATCTCCAGTCAACAATGTTGGGTTTTCCTTCGTAATAAACATTTATCTAATGGGGTTTAGTCTCATTCCCCTCGATGATTTCACAACCAACTCTCTATTTAACCATTTGGTTAGCGGATCCGCAATGTTATCCTTTGACTTTACATAGTCAATCGAAATAACTCCAGTAGAGAGTAATTGTCTAACGGTATTGTGTCTACGACGAATTTGTCTAGACTTACCATTATACATATTGTTATATGCCCTTCCAATTACAGATTGACTATCGCAATGAATGAAAATTGCTGGCACTGGCTTAGGCCAACTTGGAATATCCTCTAGAAAATTTCGAAGCCATTCTGCTTCTTCAGCACACTTGTCTAATGCAATGAATTCCGATTCCATTGTAGATCTGGCTATCACAGTCTGTTTGGAGGATTTCCATGATATAGCTGCACCTGCTAGTGTAAACTCATAGCCACTGGTAGACTTTGAGTCTTTCATGTCAGATATCCAATTAACATCACTGTATCCTTCGACTACAGTTGAATATCTATGATAGTGCAACCCATAATTACGAGTAAAACGTAAGTACCTAAGTACTCTCACTATTGCTTTCCAGTGATCAACCCCTGGATTACTCATATATCTGCTGAGCTTGTTTACTGTACAACTCGATAGATACATCAAACTCCCGATCACTCTAGAGTATTATACTTGAGATATACCATGTACCCTATTCTTCGATAGGTGTAGATTCACATCTAAAGGAGTTCTAGTCACAGCAGAATCATCATTGTTAAATTTACCAAGAATCTTATCCACATAGTGCGACTGATCAAGAATAAGTCCATCAGGACTTCTCGAGATCTTTATTCCCAGAATGACATCTGCTAGACCAATGTCTTTCATGTCAAACTTGGATTTCAGCATATTCTTAGTAGATTTCACCATTTTAACATTACTCCCGACAATCAATATGTCATCAACGTAGAGACATAAAATGACATAGCCAACTTCTGTCTCTCTGACATAAATGCATTTATCACACTCATTGATTTTGAAACCATTTGCTAACATGGTGTCATCAAACTTTTTATGCCACTGTTTCAGAGCTTGTTTCAATCCATACAAGGATTTAACCAACTTACAGACTTTCTTTTCTTGTTCTAGAGCTATAAAGCCTTCAGGTTGTTCCATGTAAATTTCTTCATCTAAATCTCCATTTAGAAAAGTTGTTTTCACATCCATCTGATGTACCTCAAGATTGCGCAAAGCTGCAATCGCTACTATCATTCTTATGGAATTTATTCTCGTTACAGGAGAATAAGTATCAAAGTAATCAAGACCTTCACGTTGTCTGTAACATTTAATTACAAGTCTTGCTTTGTACTTGTCAATTGATCCATCTGCCTTTATTTTCTTTTTGAAAATCCACTTGGACCCTAAATGTTTACATCCTGGAGGAAGATCCACTAACTCACAGGTGTGATTTTGTAGGATGGATTCAATTTCACTATTGATGGCATCTTTCCACAAAGCACCATCAGCTGACCTTACAGTTTCGTTATAGCTTTGAGGATCATTTTCTAGCAAAAATGTCAGAAAATCTGGACCAAATGATTTTTCCGTTCTAGCTCTTTTGCTACGTCTTGGTTCAAGTTCAACAACTTGTTGATCCTCTGGAACATTTATTTGTTCTCGGTCCTGACTATCTTCAATGATAGTCTTCTGTGCCCGTTGTGCACATTTGAACTCGAATAAGTTTTACAAGGAAAAACGTATTCGAAAAAAAATGCATTCCTCGACTCCATTATCGTATTCTTGTGAATATCTGGTATATTAGACTCATGCACAAGAAATCGATAAGCATTATTGTTATGTGCATATCCTATGAAAATACAATCAACAGTTTTTGGTCCTATCTTCACATTTTTAGGTGGATGAATAATTACCTTGGCAAGACACCCCCACACTCGAAGAAATTTATAGGAATGTACTATTCCTTTCCACATTTCATAAGAAGTTTTTCCTGCTTCTTTCCGTGGTACCTTATTTAAAAGGTAATTAGCTGATAAAATAGCTTCTCCGCACATATTCTGAGGTAAGCCAGAGCTGATTAACATAGCATTTATCATCTCTTTCAAGGTACGATTCTTACGTTCTGCAATCTCATTGGATTGAGGTGAATAAGGAGCTGTGGTTTGATGTATGATTCCATTTTTTTCACAAAATGATTCAAAAGGAAAAACATACCACCACGATTACTTCTTAACTCCTTAATTCTTTTATTCAGTTGGTTCTCAACTTCATTCTTATAGAGAATAAATTTCTTTATAGCTTCGTCCTTACTTTTCATCAAATACACATAGCAAAATCTCGTGCAATCATCAATAAAGGTAATAAAATATTTATTACCACCTCTTGATTGTATTGAATTAAAATCAGATACATCGGTATGTATTAGATCAAGTGGTTCAGAGTTTCTTTCAATACTATGAAAAGATGATCTAGTCAGTTTTGCCTCAACACAAGTATCACACTAATGTTTGTTATCCATTTTAAAATTGGGAATGTGGTTCATGTTAATTAATTTCCGTAATGAATTAAAATTAACATGTCCTAATCTACAATGCCATAGATTAGAGTACTCAACAATATAAGCAGAAGAACTAGCTTTATTGATATTCTTAGGTTTAACAACCATTACATTGAGCTTAAAGAGCCCATAAGTTACATACCCTTTTCCCACATACATCCCATTTTTAGTTAAAACTACTTTATCAGACTCGAACACCATCCGGAATCCGTGCTTGTTCAGCAATGATCCAGACACAAGATTCTTCCGTATTTCTGGTACATACAGAACGTTGTTCAAAGCCAACTCTTTCCCAGATGTCATCTTCAGAATCACCTTGCCTTGACCTTCAATCTCAGATGTTGCTGAATTTCCCATGTATAATTTTCCCCCATTACCAGTAGGCTCAAATGAAGAAAACATGCTCTTGTTCGAGCACACATGTCGAGTGGCACCAGTGTCAATCCACCACTCTCTTGGGTTAGAACCCACCAGATTCACCTCAGAAACCACATATGAAATGTTAATGTCTGAAACATCTTGAGTCACATTTTCCATCACATTAGCCCCTTGATTCTTTTTCTTCTTCGGCAGTCTGCACTCAGAAGACTTGTGACCCATTTTGTCACAGTTGAAGCATCTTCCTTGAAATTTGGATTTCTTGGAAACTCCTCCTTTATGGCCCATCTTTGACCCTTTGTTCTTAGGGTTCTTGTTCTTATGGCCATGTTCAACAACATTTGCTTTGGCCTCATGAGTTATTCCTCTCTTGTCAGATACTCTGTAATCTTCCTCAATTCTAAGCTTAAGAACCAAGTCTTCAATGCTCATTTCTTTTCGCTTATGCTTTAAATAATTCTCGAAATCTTTCCAACCAAGTGGTAGTTTTTCAATTATCGAGGCTACTTGGAAGGTTTCACTTAAAACCATCATCTCAGCATAAATTTCTGCTAGAATAATTTGCAATTCTTGTACTTGACTTAACACAGTTTTGGAATCAACCATCTTAAAATCTAAGAAACGGCCTACGACAAATTTTTTAGTATATCCACTCAGGCTCACTCAAAAACCTTTACAATTCACATTTTTTAGTATATCCACTCAGAAATAGATTTCACAACCTCAAGTGTTTGATAAAATATTTACAATTAACTTAGGCATTCACAAAAGATAAGAAGATTTAAGATGTGAGTTTTTCACCCAAATGTATCAAAGCTCACTAATATGAATATGAAGATGAAGTATGAGTTTTTTCAAATGTAGAGAGTGTAAGATATATAAGATTTTAATGCACGTCGAAGACTTCTAGTGTTGCATCATCAAAATCCATCTTGAGAATATGTCGCTAACACATTAGTCTTCTAGAAACTCAAACTTCTTGATAGGGCATACGTCATATGACCTAGTTCTCTAAGAGCCCTTATCTTCACTTAACGCATACATCATATGACTAATATACAGGTCGGTCAATGCTCCCATCTCCATTCCTCGGGTCGGCATACTGAGATAGATGATATTTTTCAAAGCTCCTTCTAGCTTTCTCAACCTGGTCGAGTCGTTATGCATAGACCTTATCGGGTTGGGTTCAACAAATTCTCTAATAAACTCAAATCCATCATTCCTTCTTTAGGTCGGGTCGGCATGATAACTCACTCCATCCCTAACACGTTTTGCCCTTGGAAGAACTTCTTTATACCACAAGGTAGGGTCATTTGCCAAACTCTGTCTATCTCTCTAGGATCCTTGGCCTTTATTATTCATTTTAGACTAAGTACAGTACCCATTCTTCCCCTCTTCGGTGTTTGAACATTCCTTAAGGTGAAAAACCACCATCAACATTTGGCTTTAAGGACTCTTTCTAGTTTCCATCAGAGAGTGTAGATATTGCAAGATCCTTCAGACTTGTTTGGCAATTAAAGCTTGGTTAGAAGTTTCTAAGGACTTAAAACCCATCCCGCCATCCCTTTTAGAATCACAGAGTCTTTGCTAACTTGCCCAATGGTTTTTTTGTCGGAGGCAGAATAGCATCACCAAAAAGCATTCATCTTCCTTTGAATGTCTTCTCAGAGAGTCTAGTGATTTTAAAGATACTCACAGTGTAAGATGAGATTGACTGAGCTACATCTTTTGAAAGAAATTCTCACCCCACTGGAAAAGAATTTGTTGTGCCATTGATTTAATTTACTTTTAACTTGAGATCGTTAAAAGTCCCTCTTTGTTTCTACTAATCATAGAAGTAAACCAAGATATTTCTCATGAATTAGAGCCTCTCTGAGATTGAATACGGCCTTGATTCCTTCTTCTGTAGCATTGCCAGTGTTTGATCTAAAGGTTATAAATGACTTATCAAAATTGTCAACATCAAGCATTATATTAATCAATATATTCTTAAAATAAACAGAAGCATTATTGAACCGATGTTGTGATAAAAATAAGGATGTTATCTGCAAACAGCAAGTAAGATATTGACAAGTCTTTGTTATACTTCAATCCTGAGATGAGGTGATCCCTTTCTGTTTAATGTAGAAGCCTTGAGAAGCCTCTGCATATAAGATGAAGAGGTACCTTACCTCAAGTTCCTCTGAGGCTTAATTAAGCCTCTTGCTTCCCCATTTACTAACACTGAGAATGTAGTCATAGGAATGCAATTTTTCACCAATCTCCTCCACTTGTGTGATAAGCCTACTTTCTTCATAACTTTGTCTACAAATCTCAACTCTATTTTATCATATCTTTTACTTATATCAAACTTTAGAGTCACTAGCCTCTTCTTACCCTTCTTCCGACGTATGAGGGTGTGGAGACTCTCATAACCTGTAATGATATTATTTGAGATCAATCTATTAGGGGTGAAGGCGCTCTAGTTTGGTGAAATGATATTTTCTAAGAAATTTTAAGTCTATTAACTATGACTTTGCTATATGACATTGCATAGATTAATTGGCCCAAAAATAATCATTTTAAAGGTGGTTTTGTCTTGGAATGGGTGTTATTAGAATATAATTTAGGCTAGAAACAACCTCATGATGATAAAGAACAGCCAAGCAAGTTTGGGTGACCTACTGATTTCTAGTGTTTTTGAAAAAAAAAAAAGCAGCTGGAAGACCATCTGGATCAAGGGTTTTGGTGGGATGTATTTAGCTGTGAAAGGGTCCAAGTTATCCTTAACTTGTTATTACATGCTAGAATTGTTAGCGTTTTTGCGGTTTTGTCGGGGGCGCAGCGGAACGTGAAAAATCTGATTTTTCTAATTTCAAAAATTTTGTTTGGACTATTAAAAATAAACTATTTATTTCAATATTTAATCCCAAATCAAATTTGGAATTACCCAAAAAAAAACCTCAATTACCGAAAATACCTAAAGTAACAAACTTTTTACATTATGCTAATTTTAGTCCAAAAGTGTCAATTACACATTTAAGTGTTTCCAAAACACTACCAAAATGATTAATATACATCTAATATGCCCAATTGAATTCATAAAATGAAAAACCCCAATTTAGTATTTGGCATAAACCCTAGAAATTTAAATTAATCAAATTAACTAAATTTCCACCAAATTGACTTTCAATCTAGCATTACAATAATCAATCCAACATTCTTAAAGTCTCACCACACTCAAAAACACCCAAGAACAATTCTAGGTTTCTATAAAGTGGCATAGAAATTCTAGAATGGCAACTTTAATATCCTAAATCAAATTGAACTCTAATAACAATTATTAAGCTCAAAGTATCATCACACATGCATTTAAACTTCCCAACAAACATCCAACAAATAAAAACCCAAATTCAAGAGAGGGAAAAAAAATATACATCATATGTATTATCAAAAATACAAAGGAAATAATTTCCTAACTAAAAGATTAGTAAACTTACCTTAAACTTTAAAAATCTCTAAGCTTTTGGTTGATTTTTGATCTCACAGTTTTTCCTCTTATCTCTTAGATTTTTCTCTCTAATTTTGTTGTTGAAGAAATGGGAATAGTACCCATTTTGGTAGTGAGCCGAAATTATCAAGTTAGTGGGAGAGAGACAAAATTTAATTTATTTGATTTTTAAAAAACAATTCAACAAATCAAAATAAATATATATTTCCACTAATTTCCAACAAAGTCAAATGTCAACATTATAAAGCATCCTACACATGTCTAATACATGTGAATTATATACTTAATAATTCCCAATACATTTATTTAATAAATTAATTAATTAACAATTTAATTAATTAATCCATTTAATCAAATGTATAATGTATTTCTACTTTTACAATAAATGCTAAAATACATTCAAGATTGACATATGCTCCAAAATTTATTCGATAATTAATTAATATGTATCTAATCAAATTATGTATCTAATGCACATCCATATTAATTTAGGAAATTATCGAATAACTCACATGTGTTATTTTCATTTAACCGTTAAACGATTTCCGAATAATCAATATTATTCGTTTTAAGTTGCCCTAGTGCTCTACGAGTATTTTTTTGATTATGTGAGACTCTCTAAGTTCAGGTATATCCGTCATGAGATCAAAACTCGTGTCCATAATTTACCCACTCATAAATTATGACGACCACAAATATTCTCGTTGAACTATACAAGTTGAGATCTTCGCATGCATATAATCCTTCCGTCATAGGTATCTGGATAAATACCAGAGACAGATATAATCATCAAATCTCATAAGGTATTATCCCATCGACGTATAAATTCGCGATTTCTCAACAACACTCATAACTCATTTCCGAGTGTACCATGGCCATGGATTTGATAAATCGCAATCTCATGAAGTGGATACCTAAATCATGTACGCATGACTGACGGATCCTCTATGGACACATCACCAGATATCATGAGCATTAGTCCACACACAACGAACAGGCGGAGGTCTAACCTAAAAAGGTCAAAGACATGACTGTCATCAAAGTGTGGAGGCTAACTCATATATCCACCGTGGTATCTCAAGTCAAATGACCACTATGATACTCAACTCGAGAAGATTCATATTGACGCAAGCGTATCATTTATTAGGAATCTTATGTGAGTCGTTCAGTGCTCATCCGCTATGAACACCTACATGTCTATACGAGTCTCCCTAAACTCGTGCCTCACTGAGATAAACCACCGGAAACTAATATTCTGATATACGACATGTACCAGTCTCCCAGGTTTACTTTTGGACCAAGAATGTAAACCTTGATTAGGAACGGTTTAAGAATGATACAACGTTTCTCAATGTCAATTGCGACGTCTTTGCAATTACGTTATAACTTAATCATTCCTAGGTCTAGTGCATCTTCACCATTTCTAATAAAAAATATTGACGAAACTATAAATTCTATTCATAAAAAAATATTGTTCATACACGTATTTTCAAGGAAATACATGATAAATCGGCACGCCGAGTACCAACTCCAACAAGAACTAGAAACATTTCTTGAAAAATTGCTTCTCAATTCATTCATATATATAAGCCATGAGGTTTTTGCCTGTTGTAAAAATACACTTATTTAAAATTATTATCCTCAATGGGCGTGACTTGATGATGTAGGGCTTATGATCTCACTTTGAGGTTTTGGGTTCAAATTCAGGGAGTGCGTTTCTTGTAAGAACCTAGGACAGTCGGAGGTTTTACATGATCCGCTTAAGCCCGGAAGGGGTAATTTGGCGGCAGGATTTTCAACGATTCCAAAAATTTATATATACATTTTAAATTATATTAAAATATTTTTTAAAATTAAAATCCATGCGCTCTAATTTTGGGACCATAAACAATGTATTAACTGATGAGTTAGTGCTTGCCTTTCCCCTAGCCATATGTACCCAAAACAACAAACAACCTAGATGATAGTGAACCTTTGTTCCTCCGGATGCATTAATAAATCTTTAGTTGCATGTTGAATGGATTTTTGACGATGTGGGATTAGTATCAGCTTATATAAATATCTAATTAGACTATGTGATATATTTAGATATTTTTCAATTACACTCATGTTGTATAATCTCGTTACCTCACATAAAGTGGTGATATGTTAGGTTGATCAATGTGTCCTAAATCATTAGTTCTTATCAAACCTAATTTGTAATATTATATGAACACAAGATGCTAAACATAAAAAATAAAATATTGTGAAAGACAAGTTGGTCTTTCTAGAATGTGAATCTCAATAAACAGTTAACTATAGTATGTAGAGTAAATCATGTATTTTTTATATGCGATTTTGGAATCGTAAAAATTTTGATTGGGATTTAAAATGTTTTTTTTTATTTTGATAAATAAATTTTAATTTGAAAATCATAAATTTTGATCGAGAATTAAGATCATGAATCCATAACCATTCGATTTGGGTTGATTTTTCATCCTCAATCAAAAAATCGAAATTTGAAATGATTTTTTCATTAAACAATCAACCAAAATAAAACGATACAAGATTGGTTCGAGGAAAAATCCCAATTCCTATCTATCAAGTACATAAACTTCGAGACACGAGAAAAGAGAATGATTTAAGTGAACTTGCATATGTAGCAGAGAATCAAAGCACCCCGAACCCTAAATTTCTCTTATTTATATTTCTTTTCCACCTCGTAATTTTTTTAACAAACAAATCGTTCAAGAAAACGAATCCTTTCCTATGAGAGTATGAGACGAGCCTAAATGAGTGAGAAAGTGGGGTTCGATCCCTCGAGTTAGTCCCACTGACAATTACAAACGGCTATTTCAGTAGTTCACGTACCAATTTAGCGCGAAATTTCGACATTTGTATATTTCGTTTCACGAGAACTATAAGGTGAGCGAGCGTGTCACGTGTGTACTGTGCTCAGGTCTACATGTGAATATTCTACTTAGTCTATGACAGAACGGCACTTGGTAATTACTACTACTATAATAATATAATTAATTATTATGACAATTATAATTAGTATTTTTTGAACATCACTTTTAATGACTGATAATGGCTACGCTAAAGACTAATAAATATATTCCAATATGTTTGCTAAGACCTATCTCTCAAAAATCATATCAATTCAAATTTAAGTAAAATAAATAAAATTCACATTTGTTCCAGATTCTTACAAAAAAAATATACCATATGTATTCGAATTCAAGACTTAATAACCAAGTTATAAGCTCAAAAATATCTGGCAGAGACAAGAATAGTAAAACTTATAATTTCTAAAACTAAAAATAGTAACAAATAAATTCTCACCTTCACAGAAATGCTCAATCAAGAATGAGATTAAAAAAAAAAGTGTATGATTAAAACTAGTCGTTTGTCATTTTCCATGAGCAAAAATAATTTAAGGTCTCAAATGTAAGATCACAAATCAATTATAATATAATGATTCAAGAGTTCAAGGCTATTTTTCCTAAAGGAATGTTATTGAACACAAAATGTATCAAAAAAAAATTAATAAAATAACCTAAAGTACAAGAGAATAAATGTCTTGAGATTATAGTTTGTGTGAAGTATTAGAAATATAAATTGCAATAAAGTAAATAATAAGAAATAATAACAAGAATGATAAGGCGGGAATGTGATTCCACCAACACTTATGACTGACTAACTCCATGTCACATACATTATTTTTATCAAAGCTTAAACCATGCAAAACATACACCTCATGTTAATGAAACACCAACACATAAAGATTCACAAAGATATATTGTCCCAAAATTCACTATCCCTAATGGCACAAACCTAGCAAGATTATCCATATTATTCATATTCATAGGTTTGGTTTAGAAGAATCATGAGTTTCTATCAATATTTTACAGACAAAGATATCCACTTTATATCTTAACAATATTCTCAAGAGGTTCACAAGCATATGATATCTTAAGAATCTAAATAAAAACATATCATATCTTTCAAACTTAAAGAAACATTAAAAAATAAAGATGAACAAATAATATAAAGCATAATATGCTTGAAACATAAAGTAGTGTTAGAGCTTATTAGTGAGTCATGTTAGTTTCTTCATGCTAGTGTGTATGCTCTAAAACCTGTTATGTATGCCATGATTTAAGATAAAATATTTTGTAATACAGTTTATTATTTATTAATAAAATACATTTATTTTCTACACATTGTTACATCTGTATTTTATGTATATGTCCCGAGACATTATGTCAAATGAATATCATTAATCCAAAAGACGTTTATGATTATGAGAGTCAACGATATTTATACGAATAAGTCTAAAATTAAGTTCTTGGTAAATTGTGATTATTATATAGGATAATAATATATCACTTGACCAATATTTTTGTGTCGCTTAGATTAATATTTGATGTTAAAAGAATGAATGATGAATCTCATATCATAAGAACACAAATAATAGATATTTTCACTAGTAAAATGAAATATCGAAAACGACCACAGAAGCGTAAGATCACAAGGTAATATTATCTAAGGTCATTGATTTTCGTAATAATACATTAGTGTTTTTATATCCTCTGACCTGAGATCACATGTTACCTTGTTCAATAGTACTCATGATTCACTAGTATATCATCATTCGACTAGCCATGTCATTTGAATAAATACTAGATGTTATTGAGCTATTAACATACGAACTTATGTGTGCTTCAAGAATGGCTCTGATAGCTTGGATAATAGAAGCTAGAGATGTTCCAAGGAAAACTCAAAGATGTGGAGACAAGTCATTGGCCAAAGCAGTCGATATCTTAGAGATATCAAATCCAAAAGATTGAGTTGTTGTAATATTTCGAGTAGTAATTAGTTGACCTAACTATGATCCCAAACTCGATAAGGAATATAAATATCGGAAGGAGTGAGATGACATGCTCGAAGTGTATTCTAACAGGTTCATATATTTTCTCACTTCATTCATCGACTATGGGTCATGGCATGCTGCTAGGCGTTTACCCATAATCTATGGGATATCATGAATGATGAACACTAAAAAATGCACATTTATTAAAAGAAAAATTAATTATTTTACACTTGTAGTTTAATTAATCCCCTTAATTTAGCATATTTATAAAATAATAGTTAAATTTATGTTTTATATATTTTTATTGTGATTTTTATTTCTTATGTAGGTGAAATAATACTTTGGATGCATAACTAGAAAAATGGACATGAAATTTGAATTTTGGAGGCCAAAAACTTGAAAGGGCGTTCTAACAGTGTACAAATTCAAAAATTCCAACCCTACGTAATTTTAGTATTTTGGCCATAACCTTTTACTCTGAAACCGGATTGAAGTGGTTCCAGTTTTAGATGAAAGAATACTCAAAGATCTACAACTTTGTTGTTGACAAGTTTTTATAGTTCTGAAATTTTCAAGACCGAAATTGATGAAAAATCCAGAATATGTTATATGTAAAT
>SKCR01000948.1:0-28555 GCA_019454045.1 Zanthoxylum bungeanum
CTGATCCCGAAGTTTCTGTAACTCTGCCTGAGACCCAGATACTCTGTCTGCTGCATACTCTGCCATATCATCATCAAAAGTGGGGATATCATCCCCCAATCTGTTCGGAGGTTCCTCTTGCCTCACATCCCCGGAATTAACCCCGGCACGAGACCCAGCTATATCAGCCATAGCAGTAGTCAAAGCTTGCAACTGTTCAGTGACCTTGGCGAGACCGTTCTCTAACTGATCCATACGGGATACCTCATTACCAGATTCACTCATGACTGTTACTGTTCTTTTAATGAGCCTTGTTCCTTCTCTAACCTAAACGGTATATATGATGTCTTTTTTAGACATAGAAGGTGTTAACATGACACATGTATGTATGTATGAGGTGCATAAGATGCATGTAACATATATAACATATTAAATCAAATAAAATTTTCAAACAAATCGGCCCGTTATCATTTTAGAAACTTTTGGGCTAACTGTCATAGGAGTGGACTCGTCCCCGTTTAAATGGCCCAACAGTTCACATCTCATGGCAAGGAGCCCAACTAAATCCAAATGGTAATGTTCCGAACACAAGCACAAAGTGGCCCACCAACACTTAGAAGCCTTTGGCCCGATCGTCATAAAATATGTTCTTGTCCCAGTTTAAATGGCCCAACAAGCCCATATCCCATGACAAATGGTCCAAATGGATCCAAACGGCGATGTTCCCAAACACAAGCATAAGAGAAAGATAATGCAAACACAAAACAATAATTTCTAAGAAATGGCCCATCAACATTTCAGAAGCTTTGGGTCCAATGGTCATAAGGTACGAACTCACCCCAGTTTAAATGGCCCAGCAAGTTCGCATTTCTGACAATGGTCCAACTGCATCCAAATGAGGATGGTCCACAAGCTCATACTCAAGGAAATAATTGTTACTTTATCCATACAATCTCGGTCTATGGGTGGGTTCGCAGGAGTGTAGACAAAGGCTCTCATCAGTGAAGGATGGCCCACAACTAGGTCTCCCCAATCAAGGGTTCGAGCAACCAAGTGAGCGCATTCTTTTTTATACACTAAGGTACGTGCCAATGAGCTATGGTGTGTGACGGACTGTCAAATGGATTTCCCGTTGTAGATTCCCCAGAGGGAAGGTGGAGCGAGGCTCACTTAAATACCCAAACCTCTTAGGCTCTTATCGCTTGGTGTCAGGAATAAACAACAAGTCCTCCAAATTAGTCCATCACAATAGGCTACGAGTAGATGGCTATATAGGTGCCTTCACAGCTTTTCCTTCTAGAAAGGTAGTGAATGAAGGAAGACACCAAACCATTACCTAGCCTCAAAAATGCCTTTGATTAAACCCTCATTTCATCCACTATAGACACGGTCAATTAAAACATAAATCCAAACATTACAAAAGACAATATTTCGGGGCCGATTCTCTATCCCCAGTGGAGTCGCTAGACTGTGGGACACAGGAATCTGGGCGACGCATGATGTCCCGGGCTCGCGGCCCGGTTGGGAGTACGGAGTAGCCACGGGGGACTAAACCGGAGAATAATGGAGTCGCCACCCGATGTGAACCGGGAAAATGAGATTTAAGGCCACACTCACCCCTCGCAAGGGAAGACCTCAAACCGTTGGGTTCGGAATGGTCCCTTACTTATGTCACTTGTAATGAAAGGATTTGTGTAATAATTTAATCAAGCTTAAGTAACACTTATTTCCAAGAGTATCATGTTTCTAAATCCATATGCACAAAAATAAAACTTACAACTGAATTTACATATATTTCACATCTAAGATTGTATGCTTGAAAATACATCAAAGTAGCAACGAACATACGACTTCATTGGCATATTGTATTCAAATAAAAAAACACAAGCACACACATTAACCACACAAGCACACATGTGAACACTTTTCCAATTGGTACGTGGAATTGTATCCCAAGTACAGACCGCACTACCGTCCATTCGGAATCGGCTACGGAATTTATGTCTGGGTTTCCATCCAATATACCACGAGAAATAATACTCAAATGCTATCATGACATGGATATATGAATTGTAGTACGTTAAACACATTGTACTCATACATGTGAGGAATACAGATGAATGATACCTACACAATCTTGCGTAACACAGAGAAGCAATCAGATTCATCATACGAAGGGATAGCTACTAGGAACAATTATGTATGAAATCTGATGAAAATGACTCATTTCAGTGGGTGCGCGTTCGCATAGCGTTCGAGAACGCATTCGAATGGTAATCAGAAGGTTCGCGTTCGTATAGCGTTCGAGAACGCGTTCAAACTGAGCCAGACCTGATGCATGAAACACTAAAAAAATGCGTGCGCGTTCGCGTAGCGTTCGAGAACGTGTTCGAACGGTAAACAGAAGGTTCACGTTCGTGTGGCATTCGAGAACGCGTTCGAACGGAACCAGACCTGATGCATGATGAAACTAAGAAAATGTGTGCGTGTTCGCGTAGCGTTTGAGAACGCGTTCGAATGGTAAACAGAAGGTTCATGTTCGTGTGGCGTTCGAGAACGTGTTCGAACGGAACCAGACCTGATGCATGCAACATATTCACAGACAAACAAATCCACAATGTGGGACCTCACGTATCCGATTGAACTCATCTCGCATCCAATCGAGTATACACCAATCGGCGTGGCAAAGCATCATGGTAAAGGATTTTAACCCCTCCAAATAGGGGACCTTTCATCGCACTTACTAAGCCCATGCGCTCAATTGAATCATGCATACAAAGAATTAAAAACAATAATATCAAACTTAGTATGCCCGATTGAACGTATCTTGCATTCAACCGAACACACATCAACCGGTGCGGCAAAGCATCGTGGTAAAGGATTTTAACCCCTCCAATATGGGACCTTTCATCGCACTTACTAAGCCCATGCGCTCGATTGAATCATGCATATAAGAATAAAAAAACAATAATATCAAACTTAGTATGCCCGATTGAACGTATCTTGCATTCAACCGAACACACATCAACTGGTGCGGCAAAGCATCGTGGTAAAGGATTTTAACCCCTCCAAATAGGGGACCTTTCATCGCACTTACTAAGCCCATGCGCTCGATTGAGTCACGCACACAAAAGTAACATGCAGAATTCAAATGACGAAAAATAAATAAATCAAAACAATATAAGACAAAAGAAAATGTCATTTACTCAAGCGGTACGTGGAGTTGTATCCCGAGTACAGATCATACTACCGTCCATTCGGAATCGGCTATGAAATTTATGTTCGGGTTTCCATCCGATATACCACGAGAGTTGACACATCTTTCGTTTTATTCCAAAGCCACAACATACCATATCTCATAATCCATGCATATTTATCTACTCAAGGGCCACAACATGCATTTCAACACAACAATCATGCAAGCAATATTCAATAAATAATACAAATGAAACAGAAAATGAATGTGAAAATACCCTCAGTCTAACCTTTTATGTCGACTTTCGAACTCGCGTTTCACGCGGTCTTCGGAAGGGCTATCACACCGCTACTTCTCCGGTTCACTGGTTTAGCATCTCGGCTCACTGTTTTGCTGTTTTGCTTGCTGTTTGGCCTCCATTTTACTGTTGTTTGGCCTCCACTTTGCTACTGTTTCCTCTGTATTTTTGCTTGCTATTCAGGTCACTCATTTGGTGTTTTAATGGACTGTTTTGGGTGTTTTTTTGAAGGCTCTAAGTGCAGTTTTTTAGTTATTGTTTTAGGTGATTTTAGGGACTGTTTTAAGAGGATTTGGCTGCTGTTTTGGGGTGATTCGGGCTGCTGTTTTGGCGTGTTTTAAGAGGTGTAGGGGCTGCTATTTTCGGTGGAAATGGGCTGCTGTTTGGGGGTATATTTCGGTGATGTGTGGAGGTTTAGGGGGTGCTGTTTTCGGTTGTGGAGTGGGGGAGATGAAGAGAATTATTTGTGTTTTTCTTCTTGCTATTGCCGTGAGTGGCTAGGGCTCTTGGTGTTGTGATTTTCGTGTAAGTCTTGTGTATGAGCTAGGAGAGTGCATGTCTTGGTTAGGGGTTGCTTATATAAAGAAAGGTTAGGGCTACTCCTTGTCTCACAAGGAATGGATTTTGGCATTAAAATGAGGATTTGATTTGGTATTCAACAAGGAAAGGATTAGATTGAGGGGGGACAAATCTTGGCTAGATTAGGAATACAAAATATTTATTTGTTATGATTGATTTTAATTAGGCATGATATTTGTTAAGTTTGGTATATAATATATTTGATTTATATTTATTAGGCATGCAATTTCTTTAATTTGTGTAAGTATTTTTTATTATTTTGGTAGGTGATTATTTAGATTTTATTTGTTTTATTTAATTTGGTATATGACTTAATTAATTATTTTATTTAATTACATTATCTAATTAATGTTTAACTTAATATTTAATTTAATTTGGGTGTTTTTTAAGTGGCTTGGGCTTGGGCTAGGCTAGGGTGCATGAGGCTAACAGCAAAACCAGAAATACCGATACCATTCGAACGCCAATTCGAACGCGACACGAACGCCCGCAATCTGCCTGACGTTCGAACGCATTTAAGAACACAACACGAACGAAACAGTGAACACGTGAAACGACTTTGATAGCATACTCATCCTAAATTTCTCCTTCCGACGTCCGTTTCCCGCGGCTTCCGTGACTTAAAAGGTAGTCCCTCCAACTGAGACTCATCATCGGGTTTCACATGCAAAAATGCAATGCGTACAATTGGCATAAATCTGTTCATGTCTCGAGATTCTTCACTGGCATTAAGAAAAACTCATTGGTATTTGTTTATCTGATAATGACGTTTCTTGGTTTTAGTGACCTTTAGAGGTCACATGTCCGACACTATTTGCTAGTCAATTGTTTGGCACTGTTGTGAATAGTTGAATGCAAATTAGAAAGCTAAAGAAATGAGATGTGTATAGTTGTGTGTAGAGAATATTGATTCTCACAACACGACAACTATAGGTATTGGATACCAAATCTCTCATATAGTTATTTAAAATATTATTTAATAATTATTTTGATATTTGATATCAAAAATTATGACTATTTGATAGTTACTTATTCTATGTATATAATTGTTATATATTTTAATACGACTAATAGTGTCATTGACGTATAGATAACATTAAGAAAAATTTCGGTTTAAGTAAATAATTTAGAATAATAGCTTAAGAGAAATTTTATCACTTAAGCATTAGATACTTATCATGCATGGTAAAAGATTGTCTGATACGATATCACACACACATTCCTTCCATTTAATGAATATTGTATTTAGGGAATGTGATTGAAATCTCAGTTAACCAATGATCGTTATTGGATCACAGATTTATTAACTAATACATTGGATGTATATAATTTAATGAATTATAAATTGCCTTGGGTGGTTTTCTTGACTTCGTAACTTAGTTAATGAATTGTCATGACTTAGTTACATGATTCTGAAAGAACATATATTGAACGCCTTGAAATGTTCGAGAACTTTCAATCTGTTCTGATGAACATGGATCAAATATTTTGATGGTTCAAAGAATTTTACTATAAGGTTTTGAAAACTGTATCTTCAAAATCATCATCGTGAGTTTTTGAATTGTTCAAAGATATTTGATATGATCAAACTGATGAATTGATGGCAATAAGTTCTAAGATTATTTAATGAATGTGATTATTTTTTTTTATTAAGGTTAGATTGGTTTCTATAGTTACGTATACGATATGTATAAGTAGAAAATTCGAATCTTGAAAAGTTTGAGCTTTGAATCTTTCTTTTGTATAACGGTTATACAATTAAAAGTACTTGCGCATCGTAGAGTTTAGAAGCGCAAAACAAAATATATTTTTTTTACACACAAAATAAGAACAAAGCAAAAACATCATAATAAAATCTTTTTTGAAAGAAAAACACAACAATGAAACATAAAATAAAAACTATCTAGTCAATTATCCACTCCCTACAACCAATTTGAAACATTGTCCCTAATGTCCGAAAAAGAAGAAGGAGAGTTTAGAAGACATCACCTGGTTAGTGTGGTATTGACAATTGAATTTACGACTATTTAAAAGAAAAGAAAAAAATTACAGATTAAAATTCAAGTCCTCTATGCTTTTTGCCACGATCGTTACCAGACCAGTTCAACTTAGAAAGAATGGGGTCGATTTTTGGTTCATAAGTTAAAATTTGGTCAATTAAATCATCAGTTTTTCTTGCAGTTATGAAGATATCTTTTACCGGTTTTGAAACAAACCCATTTCTTTTGGCATCCTCAAGAAATACAAAAAGAAAATATAAAAATCCATCTACATTAGTAGTCCAATGGGTTTTTAGTGAATGTTCAAGTTCACCCATGACGCAACTGTGAATATTTCTTCCAACGTGCCAAGCCCATCTGGTAAAGCAATAAAAGCGTCAGCATGATTGATCATTTCAGTAAGTCTTTCAGTCAAACCTGAGACAATGCATTCTTCTCCATTTGATTTTCCGATGACATTTTCCTCTATAAAAGGTTTGGAATGATCCCCAAAACTTGACTGCCACCTTCTTGCACGACATTTGAAACACATCTCATCAGTCCAATATTGCCACAGCCATATACTAAGTGCATGTTTCTTTCCGCCATAACTCTACCTAATTCTTTTGCATCCTCAACAAATTTTGGTTTAGTTTTAGAGCTAGTTCCACAAAACAAACAAATATTAAGACTCGTCTTCTTGAAGTTGTTTCCAGTTTTATTTTCTCTCTTATCTGGATGGGTTGAAGAGAGAAATGACGAGTTGTATTTATGGATCCTGAAAAAATGTGAGTAATAAAAGCACTAATACCAACAAAATGACAATTGTAAGATGAATAGTAAAATAGATCATGAAAGTCAAAAGTTTAGATACTGTCAGCAAAAGTAAAGGAAATCAAAATAATAAATTAAAGCAATCAAAACAGTAATTTAAAGTAAAGAAAATCAAAGCAATAAATTGAAAATTATGTACTGGTAGTTGTGGTTGTGGCTCACATCTTCCTCTGGTTTTATGTCCAGTAACGGCTTGAACGCCCTCTATGGGTCGGGGATATGCTTCCCATCCAATTTTCTTATAAATTGATAAACATGGTCTTTTAAAGTCAGATTCCTGAGACTGTATTGTTGTCTTTCTTTTTGAAATTGTGTATGCAAATTGTGAATTACTCGATGAACATGTCCACTAGAAAATGCATCTCAAGAGTCAATGATATATCATATAAAGACTCCTTTCTCAAACCATCTATAATGAATTGAATTTTATCTTCACGATTGTCAAACACTATTCCTAAAGTACGACAATGAGTGTTGTGCACGTCTAGCGTGCGCACCTAATTGTTTATCTCTCTCTTCGTTTTTTAGCATATGTGTTTCCTAATCCAGACATGTAAGAAATGAAAGAGTCAGATGACTCACCTTTCAAGCGAACCCTTACTTCAATAACCCAACGAATATCACTAGGAATACCATTTATCATAAGAAGCCTCATTATTTCGGTGCATGCTTTGTAAATTTTCATCAGAGCATTTTGTGGGAGAGAAGGAAAATATATGTGGAGTTTTGCAAGAGTTAATTCCATCCACCTTGATGGCTCAGTCTGGAGGTATTTTTCCTTCTTGATCGCTTATGAGAGAGGAAGAAATTTCCACATGATGGGTTTTTTCATCTCCAAGAGATGCATACTTCAATTTTTCTGGCAAAGTCTTCAATTTCAAATTGGGTGCTTCCTCATGTTTTTCTTCTTCCAGTGTTCCTAGCTCCTCAAGATTTTGCTTCTCTCCATCATCTTACAGTACTTGTGTAGAATCAAGTAAAAAATCATTATGAGTATCTGAATCTAATTGCGTACTTGATTCAACAAAATTAGCAGTATAAATTTCCATGAGATCAGATAAACTCCCATGAATATATTCATCCACAATTGGTTCAATTAGTTATATGCTCTCGTCTTCACTGTCCTCATCATATGATTGTTTGCACATGTTAAAAACATTAAGCTTCAATGTCATATTGCCAAAGGACAAATTCATGATTTCATTCCTGTAATTAATTAAAGCATTAGTTGTTACTAAAAATGAATGACCAAGTATTACAGGAATTGGCTTAAGACTGTCAGCTACAGATTATGTTTCCAAGACAATAAAATCCACATGATATATGAATTTATCAACTTGTATTAACACGTCTTGCACAATTTCTTTCGGTATCTTGATTGATCTATCAACAAGTAAAAGAGTAGTTGAGGTTGATTTTAACTCACCAATATTAAGTTGTTGGTGAACCGAAAATGGAAACAAATTGACACTGGCTCCAAGATCAAGCAAAACATGTTCAATTTTTTGATTTCCAATAATACAAGAAATAGTTGGACAGTCGGGGTTCTTGTATTTTAATGTATTATTAGTTGAGAGAATGAAACTTACTTGTTCAGCTAGAAAAACTTTTTTTCTTACCTGATGTTTTCTTTTAACGGTGACAGGTCTTTAATAAATTTGGCATAAGATGGTATCTATTGAATGCCATCTAACAAAGGAATATTAACATTTACCTGTTTGAATATTTCATATATCTCTGGGGAATGGTTCGATTTCTTTTATGTTTAATGCCTGTGGAAATTGAGGTGCATGAGAAAAATTATTATCATCAACGACGAGTAATGGTTCATCAACCCCTTCCTTACCCTCTGAATCTGATTTATTTTCATCTTCACGAGGTTCAAGAATAGGTATGTAGATGACCTTACGACTGCGAAGAGTAATAACAGATTTGACTTGGTCTATGTGTTGACTACCAGAACAACCTTCGTGAGGGTTTTGATGACTCTTGGGATTTGGCTGTGATTGGGCAGGAACTTTCCTTTCTCATTAATGGTCAGTGCAGATGTGATTTTGGAAAAGGTATCTTTCAAATCAATCAATGTTTATACAGTTTGGTAATTGATGGCTTCATGTTTCTCAATGAATACATGCAAGGTATCCTAAAGGGTTTTCCTAGGTGGTAGGACATATGGTGCATAATTCTGGGAAATTCAAAAATTCTGGTGTACCGATGAAGGTTGTTGCGATGGTTGTGCTTGATTATGATTCCTCCAATTGAAGTTTGGATGGTTTCTCCAACCAGAATTGTAGGTTTGGGAGTATGAGTTTGGATTTGGTCTATTGAAAATGTTTATGGAACTGACTTGGTAATGAAGACATTATTGCAGGGTTGACAATGTGGGGCAAACTTATGTGACATGTTCATTTGAATTACAAATTTGACATGTGACTTCTTGAATTGACTTGACATAATCAATCTTCCTCATTTCTAATGCCTCGACTTTTTTAGCTAGAAATGCATACTTAGCAGAAAGGTCACGATCTTCCCTAAAGTTAAACATACCTCTACCAGATGATTATGGTTTTACAGGCGACTCATAAGTGCCAACTGTGTCCCATTGTTGTGCATTATCGGTTATGTGTTCTAGGTAATCTAGTGCATCTTCGAGATTTTTATCCCTAAACTCACCATTACACATCATTTCAACTACTTGTCTACCCTGAGGTGTTAATCCCTCGTAGAAATAGGCAACCAGCCTTCATGTTTCAAACCCGTGATATGGACAAACATTCAACATCTCTTTAAATCTCTCCCAACATTGGTAAAATGTTTCTCTCGACTATTGTGTGAAGGTTGTGATTCTCCTCTTAAAGGAGTTTGTCATGTGATGGGGAAATAATTTTTTCAGAAACTGTTCTTGTAAATCATCATATGTTCTGATTGATCCTGACATAAGGTTCTGCAGCCAAATTTTAGCTTTATCCTTTAAAAAAAAGGGAAAAAACTTAAATCGAATTATATTCATGCTGTAATTTTGGTATGTGCAAGTGTTACATACCTCTTCAAATTCCCTTAAATGCTGATAAGGATTTTCTGATTCTAGACCGTGGAATGTGGGTAAAAGTTGGATGACACATGGCTTAAAATTGAAATGTGTTGTATCTGGGGGAAAAACAGTGCAAGATTTGTTAGTCTCTAAGACTTAATCCAAGATCATATAAGCAATGAAAAATTGTGAATACATAAAAGAAGTATGGCAGAATCATACTTACAATGAGCGGTTTTAGGATGCGTCAAACACAAAAAATTTCTTCAAGATTTTCGGCCAAGCTCCAAGATCCAAGCTCCAAGCTCCAAGCTTTGTCTTTTGATTCCAAGCTATTGGGATGGTTTCCCTATCACCTTGGATGATTCCTTGATGTGCTAGCAACTTGAAAATTTACAACAAAATTTCTTCTTCTTCCTTGTGTAGCCCATGGCAATTGAAGAAAAAAGGGGGAGAGTATTTTGCTTCTCAAAACCGAGAGGGAGAGAAATGAATGAGTTGTGTGTGTTGACTTCTATTTTGATTTCAAAAATCAATAAAATGATATACCAAATATTTGGTATTAGTCATTCATGCCATCAACTTGAGTGTAAGGCAAGTCATCATCATTCTCACCAAAACCCATCACCAAAAGTAACTAAAGTGACAAGTGATGTGACAACTGATGTGGCATATGGGCCCCACTTGATTCAAAATCCGAGTGGGCCCGCAAACACTCACGGGTTTGGGTTCGCTAATTCCGAATTAACGAACTTTCTGTTGCGACGTAATTAAATCAAATTTAATTAAATAATTATGCCTAGCAAAATTACTATTCACATCGCTAGCGAATTAATTCTAAATTAATTTGTTTGCCCGAATTAAAATCCAATTTTAATTCCGCGTCGAAATCTAATTTCGTTTAATATATCGAATATATTATTTTATCGATCAATTCCAAATTAATCGTTCTCTCTCTTCAAATAGTATTTTATCCTAGATAAAATCTCTCCGTAATTAATCCCAGATTAATTATGCTCGAATCATACGTCATCGGTGAATCTTCGGGAAGCGACCCAATAGATCCCTGGATATGTTGGCAGTAAATCCGGTCGTCGGACTATCCGAACACGTACGTACCTCGTACTACGTTTTTACCGATTTACGAGACATGGTTG
Organism: Zanthoxylum bungeanum; assembly: GCA_019454045.1. Lineage (NCBI taxonomy): Eukaryota > Viridiplantae > Streptophyta > Magnoliopsida > Sapindales > Rutaceae > Zanthoxylum > Zanthoxylum bungeanum. The sequence goes on from SKCR01000948.1 coordinate 11,054, forward strand.
GCTTCTAGCAAAGCACCGTGCCTACCCAATTCTCCAGAAATATTCTTAATGGAATATATATAATCTGTATCAGGCGTAGTATACGTAGTATTGCGTATTGCGATCCAGTATCGGATGTCACATGCAAGGCCAGGGGCTGGAATAGTGTCTGCCTCGTACGAAGCATATATCGGGTTACAAGCAACTAGTCTCTTTAATCGGATAATCATGACCATGTCATATTATCCCGATGGTTGCAACCAATTTAGAATACCAGTTTTGTATCCCTGCGTGATCATCATCTCCATATGACAGAAGTGATACTTTCATCTTGACATCACACCCAATACACTACGATTCTCAATAAACCCAGAAGAGGCGTACACAGAACCTGTTAAAGTCATGGACGACCAAAACCAAAGCGTATTGATTGTCGCAAGTACTAGCGATGCAAGTCTCAGGTTAAGACCAAATACACCTACCCTGATGCGGACTCCCATAGACACATAGTCGTACTACCAATGAGATTCCACGGGATCTAATAGAGCGAAGCTGTTTCCGTACCATCGGTAAACACAACCTCTTATCACACTTGCATAAGTATCCAATACTTAAATATATGAGAACTATATTGTTACGCTTCTATAACACGCACAAGTGCAATACTAGTCTATTCCGCATAATCAATATCCAGTCTCGATAATACTATGACTAAGGATATTTAATGATTAAACCTTTATGGATTGATATTGTCTCATATCTTATAATCCGGAACTAATCATATGGACTTTTATCATTTATATATTAAGTAATCAAATTACAAAATGATAAAATGCAATTTCCATTGCTACATAATTAATTTGTACAAAAACCACAAAGTCTTTTACAAATAGTGACGCTATGGGTCATAATTGTCTAACAATATGGTGATCCTGTCCTAACGGGATTCATGAATTGTCTGAGTGTTCTAGGATGATTAAGATCGCCATGCTGAGACTAGTTTTCTTCCTAATCAACTGGGTTTTCAACTCGGGCAGTAGGATTTTCATTTTGGTTATCGGCCATTTTGACTGACGATGAAGGTGATGGAGACTTTTTATTTAATCTACCGCTAGATGATCGAGACCAGTGTTTCATGCAACTTAAATGCAAACTATATGCTAAATTTTTTTTAAAAAAATACAAATACAATACTCACAAAAAGAAAATGATAAAAAGTGAAAAAAAAAATTAAAATTAAAATTGATAAAAAGAAAAAAGAAAATAAGATGTAGAAAATATAACCACAAAAAATACAAAAATAAAAATAAAAATAAAGAAAAGAAAAGAAAATAATAATTACAACGATTATTCTATCTACTAAATTTATTCCCCGACAACGGCGCCAAAACCTTGACATACTCAAAAAGTGGTTCTTTACTCCCAAGTATAAGGGTGTCGAAGTAAAAAAATAATCCGGTAAGTCCGGAGTCGATCCACAGGGAATAGATTTAGTAAAATAAAATAACAATTTGAGTAAAAATAAAAAGACTTGATTTGTTTGAAGTGATTGGAGAATTTTAAATTGGACTGAACAATAAAATAAAATATTTGGGTTAGGAGATCCATTTTAAATATAAAAATCTCATTTTTTATAATTTATAAATTATCATTATTACCCAATTAATTTATTTCAGGAATTAATTATGTCAAACATATAAAACCAGCCATAAAGGCGGTGATAACTTTTGTCTATAACAAGTCCAGTTAGGTATTCAATTATGCCAAATAAATAAAACCAGTCATATAGGCGGTATCAAAGTTTGTCAATAATTAATTCAGATTTAAATTAAGTATTAATCATTATATTATGATTTATATATTATAATATAAGTGAGATTAATCTATATTTTCATTTTAAAAGCTTCACCTTTTTCCCCAGCAAATAGAAATTAGCTACTCATAATTTGAATAAAAACACACATAATTTTATTGTGAAAGAAAAAAAAAAAGCTTTAAAGAAAATAAAACACACAAGAGCTGAATCCCTTCACAAAATTTCAGAGCGAATCGTGTGAATGAAGCTAAGGAAAATGAGGTGTAGAACACCTCTATTTATAGAATTTTTGCAAGCTTTCTCCACCATTTTCTCCATAATTTTCTCCATCATTTCCTCCACTATTTTCGCCACCATTTCCTCCATGTTTGGTGGAAGTTTGACAATTGTAAATTGTCATTTTTCATTTTTTTATAATAATAATAATTACACATAACACACTTTAGATTTTTCATCACTTTCGGCCTTGAAAAAAATATCATAATTAGAAACTCTTGTGAACTTCAAAGTTGTAGATCTTTGAGTCTTCTTTCATCTGGAACTGGAATCATTTCAATCCGATATCGGAGTAAAAAATTATGGTCAAAATACGAAAATTACATAGGACTGAAATTTCTGAATTTGTACACGTTAGAACGTCATTTCAAGTTTTTGGCCTTCAAAATCCAAATGTCAAGTCCATTTTTCTATATATGCATCCAAAGTATTATTTCACCTACATAAAAGATAAAAATCACAATACAAATATATAAAACATAAATTTAATTATTATGCTAAATTAAGGGGATTAATGAAACTACAAGCATCACCTTAACGATTATTTTGATCGGAATATCTCGAAAATTATGCTTTTTCAAAGTTTATAATTTATAAATTAATAATATATTTTTTATAAAGATAATTATTTTTTAAATTCAAAGTTAAAAAGAAGAAGAAATCAATTTGTAAGATGCCCCTTAATTGTAATTAATTGGTCACGTAAATGGACACTTTAAATATTTTATTTTATTTTAATGTATTGTTTACAAAAAAAGTATTTCTTTTTGTGTTTGGGCTAAATTATCACATTTATATGATTTTTGGGCTTTTAAATGAAAATCTTAAAAATTAAATTTATCAATGAGATCTAATATATAAACAATTAAAGGTCATACGATTGAAAATACAATTCCCAAAAATTAAATTTATCAATGAGATCTAATATATAAACAATTAAAGGTCATACGATTGAAAATACAATTAAAGTATAATAATCCAATGGTATCATGTCTCACATATTATTTACTGTTTTTTTTTTGTTTCTCATAGACTTGTCTGATTAGAAGACTTTAGCGGTGTGTTTATTAATTCGTAATCAGAATGAGTTGGAATCAGAATGGAGCTGAAATCATAATGTGTTGGAATTTGAATGAGGAATTGAAATCAAAATAAATTATTTACTTGAGTCGAATGAATCAGAATCGAACTCAACAATATTCACATTAATATATTTACTTTATCTTGTAAAATTATATATTTTCCACTGACAAAATAAATAATTAGAAAAATATGCTAATTTATTATAATATTATGCATATGATTTTTATCAAAATATAATTTTTTTTTAAGAATAAATTATTTTTATAATAAAATGAAAAATAAATAAATTGGAGATTTAATTGGACAAAAAATAAATTAAAAATTTGTTAGAAGGATAAATATGTTACACATAGGAAATGAGATTGAGAGAGTAGGTGCATTCCAAGAAGTAACGACACAAGAGATGTGGCTGTCCATCAATTGGGCATTAAAGAAGAAGAGTCAACGCACATTATTTATTATTGTAATACGAATATTTGTTTGAAAATATGCCAAATACGTCGAATAAGATAAGATAAATAAATGATTACACTACAGAAAGAAACTTCCAACTTGCATTGAACATAACCAAAACTAGGAAAGAGTAAAACTGGTTTCGGTTTTGGTTCCGTATGAAACCGGAACTACCCGAAAAAAATCGGTTCCTAATTAAGTGGAACCGGAATCTACCCAATTAAATAGAGTACCCTATTATTCGATTTCAATTCGGTTCTGGTCCGGTTCCGAATTACCCTATTAATAATCAAAGTTAGATCGATAAGCTTGAAAGTAGCATTCATTATTTTTTTCCTTCTCTGTTGTTGTCCTTTATTTGTTACAGCAATATATTAACTTAACTGTTATTTATGTACGAAATGGGATGAAAGTTTAGTGTTTTTGCTATCTGTCAGTTGGACTTGGATGTCTTCTCTACAGTCTGTAAAGACTAAAGATTTGCGAAACATTTTGGAAACTTTGCTCCAGTTCCTCTCTCGGACAATTCATTTCTGCATAGTGATTCTTTGGTTAATGAACTGAACTCTACTTCAAATTTTGTCATGATGCAACAAAGATAAGAACATGCAATCATATTTTGATCTCACTATTAGCTGAATCCTTGAGATTAGCAGAGCTGGTCCTCAATAACAGAAATAATGCTCAACAAAAAGCACTGAAAGCAACAGTAACTATAATAATTCTTCAGGTTTGTCTTGCCGAAATCGATCAGCTTGACAAATAACAAAAAAACAGACAAAAGAAAAGCAAAGAAATACATCAAAGAAATTAAAGTAAGATTCTGGTTCATGATCACACAATCTAGTGACCTTGTTCATGATCACACAATCAGTCTTCTAGCAGAGAAAGTCTTTCAAGAAAACAACAGCATAAAACATCAAAACAGCCAGCAGCAGAAAAATAGCAAACACCATCAGCAGAAAACAGCAGCAACAACAGCAGCAGAACAGCAGAAAACAACAACATTAGATGAACTGCAGGCAGATAAATATATTAAAAGAAATCAGAAAAATAGGCCAAACAACATACAACAGATACAGAAATGAGGAACTACAATAGTAAAGAAATGACTCACTTATAAAATTTCATCATTTGTATCAACATTGATATCACTATCAACAATATCATTATCATCTACAATCGTCAACTCACTCGCTTCTGTTACAAATATTAAATAATAGATAGTTAGTGTATGAATATAATTAAAATTACATAAACATAAAACATAATTTCTTACCTGCATCATATTTTTCTGCATCTTCCATTAGTTCCTCAGTATTTATTTGTGTTGGAGCACTCCTTAACCAATCTTGAGTACATATCAATGATTGAACAACTTTTGGAGTTAAACAACTACGAAATGGATCAAGAACACGACTAGATGTACTGAAAGCCGACTCTAAAGCCATAATGGAAACGGGAATCACCAACACATCTCTTGCAATTTGAGAAAACTGGAAATTTAATTGTTAAAATTCTGAACTTCTTCTCATATTGATGTACATTAAAACCATCTTGAACAATACTTTTATTTACTTGAAGGTGTCTTCAACAGACTGATATAAATCCAACATGCAAATTGAATGATTGATTTGTTAGAATCATTATTAATCAATTAATGATTTTGTGTAACCATCCCTAACTATTCAATTAGTGGACAATCATGGCAACCACTTCACTAATTGTGTTGAGTTAAAAGACAAGTCATTGCCTATAAATTGGACTCTCATTTGAGAGTTCAAGCATTCCTAACAATAAGTTCTAAGTAAGAGAGCTTAGAGGTTAAGCTCCAAGTAATAAAATTTGTAATCTTTGTAAATTATATTCAAGAAATAATAGAGAGTACATTTTCCTCATAAACACTTTTCAATGGTCAGATAATCACAACACATACTACTCTTACTACTTCATTATTCTCTTCAACAATACAGTTCTCTAATTACTTCATTGGTGTATTCAGAAGTTACAACAAAAACAACCAAATTCCCATAAACAAGTTAAATTTAGTATAGAAACAACCACACATGTAAAACGGGCCATAGTGTAGGGGTCATATGTTGCGGAAGCACGGTTCAGATGAAATCGCAAATTTAAAACTTTAAAGTTACCGAATAAATTATTCGATATCATATATCTATAATTTATTCATATTTCACCAAAACATATTATTCGATATCATATAACGATATAATTAATAATGAAAACATTGTGAAACTTTTACGAAAATGATTTTCCGCAAAATAGTATTAAAATTGTTTTAGTCAAACTGACCATCGAGATCACACGGGGATTACCCAGGTCAGCCGTAATTGTATTTGAGCTGTTCATGGGCTGCATAAACAGTGACCAATTCACTATTTCGGCAGTCGTTATCCGATAAGCTCAAAACTAACACGATAATGTCATTTTTCGCCGTTTTCACTTATTTTCACTCTAAAATAATTTCTGGAAATTATCCTAACTCCCAATACACATTCAACACATCCAAATGACATATTTTTCATCATTAAAATTTCAGAAATTCCAAGTCTAAAATAATGAGAAAAAATTATCATTTTTCATGCTTTAAATCCAATTTTCTCAATACTAATCAAATTAATCTTACACCAAATCAACGTCACCACAAATGAAGAACTCTAGAACAATTCTAGGCATAAAAAAAGTGGTCATTACACTCTAAAATGACAACTAAGTTATCCAATAATAAATTGAACATAAATTATACTAATTTAGTTCAAAGTATATCTACACATGCTCAACACCACTCAATCCATCATCCTTTAAGAAACCAAAAGAAACCCTAGAATATTTCTAGTAGTTCAAGAACAAGAAACAAACTTTCAAAGTTTAAAGATATTAAAGATTACCTCATTAATCTTCAAAATTCCTTAAGCTTTGTTCTTGATTCATGTCTTTCCTTTTGTCTCTCAAAACACAATTTTTGAAGCTCTCTCTAATGGAAAAATTCATCCATCATCAACCCTTGGATAAAGAGAAAATATTTTTTCTTTTTATTCATGGAAGTGGTGTTAGTTGGGGGTAAAAAGGTCAAACAAAAAAATCAATTTTAAATCAATTAAAAAGGCTTGATAAAAAGTGTGATACATGACATTTTATTTAACCATATATTACCTTAATATATATTAAATAAAAAAATCAATACTTTACACATGTAAACTAAATAATAAATGTCAAAACAAGATAATAATTATTACTTTACATGTGTTATCAATTATTTGGCAATTAATGTGTATATAATCTAATCATGTATCAAATACAAATACACATTAGAACGACCAAAAGTACCCCAACATGTGAATTTTCGTTTACCGATTAAACGATTCAAATTAACTAATTTAATCCGATAAAATATTATGAATAATCAGTATTATTCATAATGTGTTGCCCAAGTATTCAATGAGTACACTTCATATTGTGAAACTCTCTAAGTTCAGGTACATCCGTCACAGAATCTAATTTCGTGTCCATAATTTACCCATTCGTAAATTACAACGACTGCGAATTATCTCACTGAACTATTTAAGTCAAGAGCATTACATACATTTAATCTTTCCATCACAGACTATCCATATTATACCAGAGATATATATAGGAATGTCAAATCCCTAAGGTATAATATAGTCGACTTATAAATTTACGATCTATAAATAACACTCGGAACTCGCTTCCGTAGTGTACCATGGCTATGGATTTAACGGATCGTAAACACGTGCAAGATATTTATGTCGTGTACACATGACTGACGGATTCTATCTTGAAACACATCAGATATCATGAGAGTCAGTCCATACCCAACAAACAGACGGAGGTATGACCTAAATAGGTAGTTTACGTGACTGTCATCAAAGTGTGGAGGATAACTCATATATCCACTATGGTATCTCAAGTCTAAGGACCACTATGCTACTCGACTCGAGAAGATTCCTATTGATGTTGGTGTACCATCTATTAGAAAATCTTCGGTTAGTCGTTCAGTGTTTATCGAATAAACACCTATATGTCTATGAGTCTTCGAAGACTCATGGTTCACTTGGATAAACCATTGGACCAGTCTCGATATACGACATGTACCAGTCTCAGCGGATTTTACCAACTGACCCGTGTCAGTAAATCTTGACCAGAATTTTTATTTGAGAATATATAACTTATAGTGATGTTTCCCAATGTCAATTACAACTTATGTTGTAATTACACACTATGTTGTAAATCATCGGGTCTTTATCTAATATATACACATGACTAAACCATATTTAGTTTTAATCTAATCAAATTAGATCAAATATATATATATATATATACGACAAGAAGTGCTACCATAAATATGTAATATTATGAAAAATGAATTGTTTGTATTCATTAATCGAACATAAATACGATCTATATTGGCGCTCCGAGCATCAACCATAATAATTTCTCCCACTTACTCTAGTGGCAGTCCATGGTATCATATGCACAACTTAATGTGTATCATATACGCATGGCATTCAAGAGCTCACCTAGCACTCAAGAGGTAGGCATAAACGAGTAGGTCCGCTATTACATTTTGAGTTTGTCCAACAATCCCAAATAATTCCCTTGGCCAGCATCATTCATATTTTGTAGAACCTAAGTTCTACATCAATATTGATGTAGTTGGTGCTTGGAGTGTCAATCTGAATTGTATATTTTATTATTTATTAATAAAATAACTACATTTTTCATTCATACCTTATTAATGGTATTGTCATTATACGTATTAGATTGATGTATAGATATGCTAAGAATGACATCGACCTTAAGAATAGTTTTGACACTAGGTGTAAACTATTTTGAAAGTAAATATTTCTAGTCGTTGGTTTTGGAATACGGTCGAATTCCTATAACCTAGAAGACTGGCACATGTCGAATATTGGAATTGGAGTTCCAATGGTTTAACCCGATGTACCATGAGTTTTGGAAACTTATATAGACATGTGGGTATTCGTTGAAACGAATACTGAATGACTCATAGATGATTCATAATAGTTGGAAGTACACATCATCGTCAATAGAAATCTCCTCGAGTTGAGTAGCATATGTAATCCTTTGATTATAGGATATCATTGATTTTGTGTGAGATCATCCACGCTTTGATGCCATGTATGTCAGAAACCTTTCATGGTCTGGCCTCTAGATATTCGTTGGGTATGGACCAATGCACTCAATAATCAAGTGCGAAGCAAGATAGGATCTGTAGGCTTGTATGTGTACTACAAAAGGTTTAGGTATCTATGTGAGTAAAGTCACGATTCTTAAATCTTTGGCCAAAGTCGATCACCTATGGTGGATCGCATCAGTTATGAAGAATCGTGGACATGTCGACATGAGATGTGCGCCTTGGAAACTTGATGGTATATTATATGTTTCCTAAGCACAACTCGAATAGCCTACGACGGAGGGATTATTAAACATATATGATGACCTCGACTTGTATAGTTCAGAAAGATCGTTTGTGTTCTTCGCGAATTCGGAGGTGGCTGAATTACATACATATTAGCTGTGCTTATATGATGAACGTGTCTGCACTTAGAGAGTCCCAATATGAAGTGTACTCGTTGAGCACTTGGGTAGCCGATTATTTTAATAAAAGATAATATTCGATATTATAATTATCAACTAAGATAATCAAGTGTTATTGGATAGCATTGCTTATTTACTTTGACCTAATTGGATTAATTCAATAATTACACAATGGCTTAATTGTAAAATCATAATTATCTATACCATTTGAGGATATTATGGTAATTGTAAGTATATAATAATAGATGGTTTTGGGTTGATTTAATTGGATTAAATCAAAGTGGCAAACATTGAACTAATTCATTTATTATTCATTGGCTTGATTTAATTGGATTAAATTAAAGTGGGAGACAATGAAGATTAGTCACACCTAATTATACATATTTGGACAAATTGGATTAAGCCCACTTAAAAGTTGATTACAACTTTTATTAATTAAAAATTACCTAAGTTTTGCTATAAATAGCAAGCCTTAGGAATGTTTTAATTACAAGTACAAGTACAAGCAAATTCTTAGAGAAATTAGCCTAAGTTAGAGAAGTGTTTAGAGAAGCTTGTGAGGTCTCTACAACATTTCATCTAGGAGAAATCAAGTTTGGATCTTGAAGTGAAGTTTGCTAGCATTGGAAATCAAGATTGGATCTTGAAGTCAAGCTTGCACACCTTGGAGGTTATCCAACCATTTCAACAAAGAAGAAGTAGATTGGATCTTACATCAAGCTTGTTAGGTAAGTTTGAACTTCTCTTAAGTAATGAATTATGTATTAGATACATGATGACATAGCTTAATTTTGAAATAAGGCTAATAAATTGTGTTAGGATGCTTTGGAAGTATAAACACAATATGCTTGTAATTGGGTCAAAATATTTATGTTAGACATAAACATAAATTAGAGTTTGGAACTCTAGATTAAAACTTAGAGCTATGACTACTATTCTAGAATCATTTGACCACCTTTGGGTGACCCAGAATTGTTCACAATATATTTCTTATTGGGATTCTAATTTGGTTTGTGTATTGGATTCAAAATTTACGCAGATGCGTATTTAGTATAAATTTATGTTTTTGTAAAAATATTTTATATTTTGAAAATTTTGATTTTTTTAATTCTATAACATGTGTTGATGTTGGTTTTGATATTAAAAACTAATTTTGGGTTTTTTTAAAGTGTTTAGGGAAGATCAGAAGAAATTAGGATAATAGGCCCTAATTCCTCCAGCTCACTGGAAAGTGAGCTGAAGGAAAGAAAATTGAAATAAAAACAAAAAAAAAAACAGCCAGTGCCCGTACAGTGCGAGCGTGCGCACTGTAGCGTGAACAGTGCGTGCGAGCTAATTTTGTTTTTCTCCATTTTTGAGTTTTCAGACTCCGATTCAGTCCCGGTTTTTTCCTATACGCTCGTAATGGAATATAGTATTTCATTAAATAATTTAAAATTACACCCATGTTTGATATCCACAGGTTAGACCCATTTCCGGTGTGTGGGGCATCGATATGACCATATGGGTTCTACAACTGCCCCAATAGAATGTTATCAGAGGCCATGCTTAACCACACAACACATGTTTTTGAATCTATGCCATATTAATTTTAATTTAATTATACATAAGACATATTAGATATGTATTATATATTTTAAATTAAAACTTTGACCTAATTAAGTTAATGACTTGATTGTCATAAATCTTGATATCATCATGTTGGAGCAGTTGTGGAACCCCTAGGGTCGAATTGGTGCCCCGTGTAGCAGAAATGGGTCTAACCCATGGATATCAAGTATGGGTGTAATTTTAAATTATTTAATGAAATACTATATTCTATTACAAGTGTATAGGAAAAAATCGAGGCTGAATCGGAGTCCAGAAACTCAAAAACGAAGAAAAACAAAATTAGTGCGCGTCGCGCGAACCGTGTGCACTACAGTACAACCGCCCCAACAAATATGACTAAGATGCGACATTAATATTGTGCTACAACTACTAAGTTGCCTAAGTATTTAAGGATCAAATCCAAAATACTATGCAGACAACCGCAATCATAACATTAATACCAAGACTCCTAATATACAAGGTCATTATGCAACTTCATAAGTCAGTACTTTATAAGTTACAATTAATTCCACTCACACTGTGGAATCAATTGTGACACTCTCACTGCATCTTTTCTGACTTTAAATTAATTAGACCATCTAACGTTACAATTAGACTCAAATCTAATTTGACCATAATGGTTGCAGACTATAATATCAATGAATAAGAAACTTGTTCTTAATATCTCACAGATACTATAGAACATGTTTCAAGTTTTATCATATGGTCTACAATATATCAGAATAGCTCATAACAATTATGACTAAATTGATATCTTTAATCGTACATAATACAATATTCATTATGCCATCATCATATGATGTATAAGATTGAATATACATTCTAATCAATTTCTCTTTCGACTAAAGAATCATCATTTACGAAAGATGAATACTATATCTAAGAGACACACTAACTGTCCAACAGTCACACTAACTGTCGCATATATAGTCATGTTGTGTCTTTTATTAGATCATATCTAATGCACGATTAATGAGAGTATCTCACAAGTCTCTTAGTATTATATCAAATATAAAACTTTATATCAAATATAATATAGACTACTCCCACTGTATTCACGGTGATAAGAAGACTCAGGTAAACCATTTACCTCAAAACATCTCATTATTACCTTAATAATGAAAATATCGTTATGATATAATATTAGAAATAAAATTATATGCTCTCACTACCCCTTTTATCACATATGTATTCTCTACGCTTTGATAGAATCAGACAATCTGACTCATGTCAAAATTAAATAGCACACATATCTGGAAAGCTCTCTAAGTCTCCAATAGGCTCTATAAATAAGCATACCAAACTGCGATCTTATTAAAATACAAACTCTAGGGCCATTCCTCAACAAAACTCTTCAAACAAAGAAATATCAATGGATATCTTCTCCGAAGAAACCAATGAGAAACGCCACTTTGCATTCCTACCTAAAATGCACAGTTTAATATTAACATTAACCAACAGATCTTTAATTGTTCAATTAGTGTGACTAAAGAAAAGTTTCATTGGAATCTACAATAGATTTCTGAGTATAACCTTTGTCACTGTCATACTATAAAAGTCAAACCTTTATTAAGCTCACTTCGCTTACACTACGCAAACCATTTACACATTATATGAACAATTCATAACAAAAGCTCAATCAAGTTCAAAACTTGATTGCAGTAAGCTAAGAACAATCTTAGATCTATGGTTTATTGCCAACTTCCAGGATCGAAATCAGATATCAATCCCACTATAAGTTATAGGATAATTTTTCTTCATTATGAAAACAACAAAACCATTAAATATCGAATACTTCGCAAATGATTCTAACATCCTATTGGACTTATATGGAAGATATCCAAGGGTCTTTTTATTTAATTAATTATGTGGCTCCATTTTACAGTTCATCATTCTCACATTTGACTTCAATAAGTCAAATCTCTTCTACAATAGTCAACATCTGATGTTACACACCATTTTTATTACTTGGGATTGCATAAAATATATTTTATCAAATAGAATACAATATTTTATTAAATATAATAAATGAAAAAAATTTACTCGTACCTACGATGTGCAAGTACTTTTAATTGTATAACCGTTATATAAAAGAAAGATTCAAATCTCTAACTTTTCAAGATTAGAATTTTCTACTTATACATATCATATATGTAACTATAGAAACCAATGGAACCTTAATAAAAAAGATGATTTAGTGCTACTGGAGCATATCCCCAAAAGTATCGAAAATAATTCGGTAATACTCAATATAAAGCGAATCAAATCATATAAGATTCGAATCCTCTCACAATGGAATCGTAGAAAAATGATATTGAGTAAGAATCATAGTGTAGACATGGCGACGCTGTCCGGGCTCGCGGCCCGATCGGGAGTACGGAGTAGCCCGTGGGGGACTAAACCGGAGAAATAAAATGGAGTCGCCACCCAGTGCAAACTGGGAAATGATTTAAGGCCGCACTTACCCCTCGCAAAGGAAGACCTCAAACCGTTGGGTTCGGAATGATCCATTACTTATGCCAATTGTAATGAAAGGATTTATAAAATAATGTAACCAAGTCTTATGCAACACATGCAAGATAATTTAATCAACACACAAGTTTGCACACCCATAAACGTAAATAAAAATGAAGGCAAATACATAATTCCATAAACGTATTAAACAATGGAGCGCAATAATGTAATTAACAATAACTGTAAAAGCATTAATAATAAAAGCGGATAATTAAGTACGTAATGTAAAAGAAATAACTAAAGAGGCAAGCATACACGGAAGTAAACGTGAAGTGATGCGGTATAATGAATGAGATAACTAATAGGATGAATACGAAGCGATAAATAACAAACAAAAAAGTGAATAACAAAATTAGAAGACAAATGGTGCGGCCCGGCACGGCAAAGCATAGTGGTAAAGGTAGCCTTATGGCTTTTCCCTCAAATGGAGGACTTTTAGCTCAACGTGAATAGCCCATGCGCACGAGATAGCAATGCGTAAATAAATAAAGTAATAACATGCGGAAAGTAAATAATGAAATAATAAAAGAGATGCGACCAATGCCGACATCTATATGGGACCTCGTATGCCCGATTGAACGTATTTCACATTTAATCAAGTGTACTTCGTCCGGCGTGGCAAAACGTCGTGGTAAAGGTAGCCTTTAGGCATTTCCCTCGAATAGATGACTTTTAATCCATCATGATTAGCTCATGCGCACTAGATAGAAATGCATGAATAAACAAGGTAATGATATGCAAAAGGTAAATAACATAATGATGAAAGAGATGCGACCATGACCGATATCTATATAGGACCTCGTATGCCCGATTGAACGTATCTCACGTCCAATAAAACGTACTTCGTCCGGCGTGGCAAAACATCGTGGTAAAGGTAGCCTTTAGGCGTTTCCCTCGAATGGAGGACCTTTAACCCACATGATTAGCCCATGCGCACTAGATTATCAATGCATGAATAAAAAAATAAATAATATGAGACCTCGTATGCCCGATTGAACATATCTCACGTTCAATCAAACGTACTTCGTCTGGCGCGGTAAAGGTAACCTTTAGGCATTTCCCTCGAATGGAGGACCTTTAACCCACATGATTAGCCCATGCGCACTAGATTATCAATGCATGAATAAACAAATAAATAATATGGGACCTCGTATGCCCGATTGAACATATCTCACATTCAATCAAATGTACTTCGTTGGCGCGGCAAAACATCACGGTAAAGGTAGCCTTCAGGCATTTCCCTTGAATAGAGGACCTTTACCCCACATTATTAGCCCATGCGCATCAAGATTAATAATGCATGAACAGAGAAACAATACACATAAAATAAATAGCGGAACAACAACACAAAATTAAATACCAAAATGTAACACGTGCTCGAAAGTTTCTCAAGCGGTACATGAAGTTGTATCCCAAGTATAGACCGCACTACCGTCCATTCGGATTCGGCTATAGAATTTACGTCTGGGTTTCCATCCGATATACCGCAAGAGATAGCACCGACCATTTAACATAACGCAATCATTAACCCAATGTATACAAGAAATATGATAATGCATGTGATGAAATAACAATAAATAACGGAAGCGATAAATAATAAACTAAGTGAGAACATTAAAGGAAGATAAATGACTGAAAATAAATGTGGAATAATAAAGCAATGATAAATATAAATTAAATGCGAAATAGAAATAAAGATGAATGCGAGATAAAATAAATGGCGGAATATCAAATAGAGATGTGACCAATAGTTTGGCCATTTTTAATGTAGGACTTCGCATGCCCGGTTGGACATATTCCACGTCCAACCAAGCATGCCGTGTCCGGGATATCAAAATAAAATATAACAAAGGGGTGCCCTCAGGTCTTACCTTTTAAGTTGCTCCTCGGAAGTGCGTTATGTCGTCAGCGAAAGGGTTAATGCTACGTAACTTTTCTGGTTTTCTGGTTCAATATTTTCCTCCGTTGTTTCACTATTTTTCACTGCTGTTTTCTCTGTCTTCTTCACTATTTTTGCTGCTGTTTGGTCGTCGTATTTGTTCACTATTTTGGGGTGATATTTGGACTGCTTTGGGGTATTTTTGGACTACTTTGGACTGTTTTTGGTGCAGTTTGTTGTTCGGTTGGCAGGCTTATTTTTTGATTGGTTTTTATCAAAAGGGGCTGCTTGTGGCTTTGTAGTTTTGTGATTTGGCATGGGTATATATGGCCGTGTGGGTGTCTTGAAGTCGTGTGGTTTGTGGAGTCGGTGTGGGAGTCAGTTTGTCAGTGAAAGTTGTTGAATGGGCTTTGTACGTGAGAGATGTAGAGCCGTGAGGAGTGAGGGCTTATCGTTTTTGTGTGAGGAGCGTGAGGGTGTTAGCTAAGGGTTTGTCGGTGGGTGAGGTTGCTTTTGTTGTTCTCGATTGATGAGGGTAGTTTTTATTAGTTTAAGGTTTCGGCTGGTTGAAAGGCTGTGTTGAGGGGTTTATTTGTTATGTCGTGGCTGTGAAGGGTTATTTGCTTGTTTGTTTGTGAGTGAATGGCCTGCCCTGGTGCATGAGAGTTGAGAGTATGTGCGTGCTAGGGTTTTTATTTTTATTTTTTGTTTTTGAGAGTTGCCGTGTATGAGAGAGCCAACCCAGAAATAAGGTTTGGTTTATCTCCTTTTTATAATGGTGATCCTAGGGTTTCCATTGTGTGTGTTAAGTTAGGGTTTTCTCTTTTTCTTTAGTGTGTGGCCGCTCATCTCACAAATTTGCCAAGATTTTCCTTCCAAATTTGGAGGATGCAATCTTGGCTAATTAGGAATGAGATTGGATTTAAAACTTTGGTAATTAGGAAGGTGATTTATTTAATTTAGGAAGGGGATTTATTAATTTAGGAATGGGGATTTGATTTAATTTAGACATGTGTTTTAAATGTGTTGAATATTTTTGGATTGGGCTTTGGTGGGCCTTGGGCGTGTGGCTTGATTCTTTGGTGGGCTTGGGCGTGGCTTGGTGTGGGTTGCGTGGATTTTGGGCTGAGCCTAATAGTTAAAACAAAGATTAATCGAGCGAACCCGAGGCTAAACAAACTAATTAAATATGATGATGTACTTATTTTGAATTTTCCCTTCCGACGTCTGTTTCCCGCAACTTCCGCAACTTATCGGGTAGTGCCTCCAAACGAGGCTCATCATCGGGCTTTCATGCAAAAATGCAAGTGTCTACATATAGTCATAAAATATCTTAGAGTTGATTGTCATTAATTCATCTATTTGATCATATCAAACATCCCTAAATAATTCAAAGACTCACAATGAATTTTAAAGATACAGTTTTCAAAACTTCAGATCGAAACTCTTGAACCAGTCAAAATATTCGATCCATGTTTCATCAAAACTGATTGAAAGTTCTTGAACCTTTCAAGACGTTCAATAGGTGTTGTTTCAGAAACATGTAACTAAATCATGACAACTCATTAACTAATTTAGGAAGTAAAGAAAACTACTCAAGGTAATTTATAATTCATTAAACTACATACATCCAATTTATTAGTTTAATAAATTTGTGGTCCAATGAAGATCATTGGTTAAATGAGATATTAATCACATTCCCTAAATACAATATTCATTAAATGATAAGGATATGTGGTATGATCTCGAATTAGACAATCTTTTACTATGTGGGATAAACATCTAATGCTTAAGTGATAAAACTTCATAAACTATTATTCTAAATTATTTACATTACCAAAAATATTTCTTAATGTTTATCTCTACGTTAATGACACTATTAATCGTATTAAAATATGTAACAACTTTTATAAAGAACAAGTAATTATCCAATAGTCGCAAGTTCTGATATCAAATATGAAAATAATCATTAAACAATATTTTAAATAACTCGACGGGAGATCTGATATCCAATACCTATAATTGTCATGTTGTGAGAATCGATATTCTCTACACACAACTATACACATCTCATTTCTTTAGCTTGCTAATTTGCATTCAACTATTCACAATAGTTGTAAATAACTGACTAGCAAATAGTTTCGGACACATGAACATTAAAGCCAAGAAACGTCATTATCAAATAAACAAATACCTAATAGGGTTTTTCTTAATGCAGTGAAGAATCTATAAACATGAACCAATTCATGTCAATTTTTACTGCACAAGAAACTATTCTCTCTAAATATAA